>CM042160.1:92247446-92249946 GCA_023376005.1 Doryteuthis pealeii | reverse complement strand
TTTCTTCTTGATATCTCTTCAATAATTTGCTACATCTTCCTTAACACGACCCAAGGCCAAAAGAGACATAAATAACGATATTGTATTTACACCAACCCTTCCACTATACTCAAGAATGTGACACAAAGTCAAGATTTAAAAGCAAAGCAGAGTACAATGCAATCGGTTAGCTCAGACGGTAAAGTGTGGCGGCTCCACCTCAGACGCTAAAATAATCTCCTTAGGGTCTAAGCGCTAGTGAAATATGAGGATTGACTCCCTCGCTGTCTGACTGAATTACTACATAGGCCGCCCCGACGACTTTATACTAATCATAATGTTGCAGTCCAGCCCTTTAGCCACTACACTATACATGCAGCCCATAGTACGGTGAAACTTAGAGGCATGGTAGTGTTTGCCATTTATGAACATATTTGATATTTCTAGATTTTGAATTATGATCGTTGTTAATAAGGGTATTGAGGACTTTTAAAAAAACATTGACATAAATCGAAATTATTGCATTGAAAATAACAAAAATCATACTTAATATCCCGTTAATCCATGAGAGTTAAGTATAGACGATTTAATGTAATTAAAAAAATCCGAGAAACTAAATCAAAAAGTAATAACAAATGTTCTGTATGAGGTTTTATATTGATTTTCGACACTTAAATTTATAGAGGAGTGTCAGTAAAACACATACATCCTACTTTTATCTAGAAATCCACCTATTTTTACTTGGCAAAATTCGTTTACCTTTTCTCTTTATCTTTTCTTTCTTTCTTTTCTTTCTTTTCTTTCTTCTTCTTCTCTCGTCTCTCTCCTCTCTCTCTCTCCTCTCTCTCTCTCTGTTGCAAATCCAATCATGGTTAAACTTTTTTAGTTAGGATTCCGTTTTATACTGGAATTTTATAATTATTGAAAGAAGAGTTTAACATTGTTATCTCATACCAGCGTATCAAGTCACATAAGGCTAACACGCCTCCGTAGGAAATAAACAAGACAACCAGCAAGGATACATCATCAGAATTCTCTCATTCCTATTTCAAGAGGCGTCTCTGGCCTCTGCGGGTTTATAACATCATCTCCCAAGGTGCATTACTCTACTCCTCTCCCTCTCTCTCCCTCTGGTTTGTATGTGTGCAGAAATCCAATCAGTTCATCGATTTAAACTTTTTTGTGCCTTTTCTTGTTTTTATTATCTGTCCCCCCCCCATCCTCTCTCCCCCATCTCCTCTCTCTCCTCTCTCTCGTCTGTCACTTCCTGTTCCCCAATTTTCGTTTCTCTCCCCCTCTCTTCTCTTCTCTCTCCCCCCTCTGTCGCTTCTCTCTCCCCCTTCCACCCCTCTCTCTCTCTCTCTCTCCTTCGCTTCTGCCCCTCTTTTCGTTCTCTCCCCGTCTCTTCCTATATGACGTCTCTCGCGCGCACGTTCCACCCCCGTATCCACCACTCTGACGTCTCCTCTCTCACCTCTCCATCTCTATACTATCTTCTCTCCGTATGTACTTCCAGCAACAGTATTCGAAATTCAGAATACGAACACAGGAAACCCGCTAACTTGCGCTATCTCTGCCCCCCTTTTCAGCCCTCCCCCCCTCTCTCCTCTCCTTCACTTCTGTCCCCTCTTTTCGTTTCTCTCCCCCTCTCCTTCGCTTCTTCATCTCCCCCTTCTCTTTCCGCTAGTTGCTGCTCGTATCCACCCTTCACCCCTCATCACCTCTCTCTCTCAGTCTCACTGACAATACAACTCGTCTCTTCGCATTGAACAGATGTCTCCCCGTCTTTGTAACAAAGAGTTTAACAATAGCTCCCCCCTCTGTTGTCAAAGAACTATTAGGACTCCATGACTAACGCAGAAAGCCCATATCAGCATTAAGCCAGCCCCTCTCTCGTGCTCTCTCATTATCAACTTAACTGTTCCTGACGCTTTTTGGTTTCTACCCCCTCTCTTCGCTATCGCTCTCCCCCTCCACCGTACCGCTCCCTCTCTCTTCTCCTCTCTCCTTTCTGCCTCCAGTACTGCGCCCTCTTTCCATCGAGAGTTATTATTCTCTCCATCTCCCATACTTTATGTCCAGAAAAGAAAAGAAAGAAAGGAAATGAAAGGAACACGCATTCTCCCCCTCTACCTCCGTCTCTCTATCTCTGAGCATAGATATCTATCTATGCTATACTGGACAGACTTGCGTAGATCCACTGACTATTAGTAGTGAAGAATGATAGGACATCTCCAGACAAGACTTCTCCTATTAGGGCGGATTACTCCAACCGCCTCTACATCTCAGTCGTAAAAAATCTACGATCTTCTAATGCATAGACCGTACACCTACTTACTGAGGTCCCTCTCGATTGTTCGTGTCTCTCCCCTCTAGTTCGGCTTTGCCTCCTCCCCCCTCTCGTCTCGCCTCTAAACACCAACGTGAATGCTATGTTACGCTTCTTGTCCCCTCTTTTCCGCGTGCTCCAAATAGCCACAATACTAATCTAATATTGAGATAGAAAGCAAAGACATCGCAC
>CM042160.1:92205181-92247346 GCA_023376005.1 Doryteuthis pealeii | reverse complement strand
TAAACACTTGTGTATGTACCCTACATGGGTATATGTGTATGAGTATGTAACACATTGACCACTAAACTGGAGGCACGTGGTGTAATGGTTAGAGTTGTAGAAAATGGACTCGTCGACCCGAGTTCAAATCCTGGACGAAGCTACTGTTCACTTAGCGCTAATACTCTTGGGAAAGGTATGAATCTAACTACTCTCCCTTCAGCTATTGGTAAATAGTAGGACAGACTGGTCTCTTTAAATTTGGTAAGGGAACTAGTCTAGGAGAAGGAAAACTCTGAATTCAAACCGGTTAAACTACCCTTGGGGTGGTCAATATTAGAATAAGTGTTGCATAGCGCCTTCTTTACCGGCACTAAATAGGTATATGTTATATACTGGTCTTTTCACGATACCAAATCAGCATATAATGTTATATACCTTTCATACTTCTTACTCTGGTCGTCTATTCTTCTGTCCGGCTTTGGTTCTGATCGTCTATCATCTATCTTGGTCTGGTATATCTTCTACAGGTCTGGTCTGGTCTTCTATTGAGGATTCCGGGTCTGGTTTCTGTTGGTAGGGATTTCTTGTTATCAGAAGCCCTGTGTCATTGTTAGTTTTTAGTAATAAACACAAGACTTCGATTTACGATGATGTTACTTTATTCATAAATCCCCAGACCAGACAATGCGCGCGGATCCTTACATCTTGCTAGCTCGGCTTCTAAGTTCTAACTGACTAAGTTACTTAGTATCCTTAAACCGGAAGGGGGCCTTCTATTGCCTTCTGGTTCTCACGTTCCATCCACAGAACGCAAGGTGAGATCGAGGTCAAGCGCCGTCACTCACTCTCAAGGCCATCAGCTGAACTGATCTCCATAATGATTTCTACAATACCTTAAAAATGTATTAGGGATCCAATTATTATGTAACATAAGCTCCGTCCTAATTAGGGACCTATATCATTTATCACTAATAGTTGGTGTTCGAACCACGTAAAAAAAGATTTTGATTGCAGATAGAAAAATGGAGTCTTTCACTCGGAAGATTGGCGGAACATAATCTTCCTAGGCAGAGAGTTTGATTAATCCCGTTCATTGTATAGGCTGCTCCGAAATTCTTGTCACCTCTGCGTATTGTTTTAAATTTGATTATTTCTTATTTTATTTTAATGATAATAAGAAGGTTATGCAACTGTAGTCGTTTCAGATGTAAAGTGAAAAGGGTTTTTAGGTTTATAACCTTTTTGTATTATTAGTTCTTTGATAGTGAATCATCTGTGTGGGTGTGTTTTTTTTTTATATTGAAAATTAATCTCTGTTTTTCCAGAAAAAATCAGATGAAAAGATTAGAAGAAGAAGAAGAAGAAGAAGAAGAAGAAGAAGAAGAAGAGAAGAAGAAGAAGAAGAATGTATCAAGATGAAGAAGAAGAAGAAGGGCGTGAAGAAGAAGACGAAGAAGAAGACGAAGAAGAAGAGGGAGGGCGTGAAGAAGAAGAAGAAGAAGAAGAAGAACAACAACAACAACAAGAGGAAGGGAAGGAAGAAGAAGAAGAAGAAGAAGAAGAAGAAGAAGAAGAAGAAGAAGAAGAGGAATGCGTGAAGAAGAAGAAGAATGTATCAAGAAGAAGAAGAAGAAGGCGTGAAGAAGAAGAAGAAGAAGAAGAGAAGAAGAAGAAGAAGAAGAAGAAGAAGAAGAAGAAAAAGAAGAAATAAGTAAAGAGTTGAAGAAGAAGAAGAAGGAAGAAGAAGAAAGAAGAAGAAGAATGTATCAAGAAGAGAAAAGAAGAGGAAGAAGAATGTATCAGAAGAAGAAGAAGAAGAGCGAGAAGAAGAAGAAGGAAGAAGAAGAAGAAGAAGAGAAGAAAAGAAGAGAAGAAGAAGAATGTATCAAGAAGAAGAAAAAGAAGAGAAGAAGAATGTATCAAAGAAGAAGAAGAAAAGAAGGAAGAAGAAGAAGCAAGAAGAAGAGTGAAGAAGAGGAAAAGAAGAAGAAGAAGAAGAAGACGAAGAAGAAGAGAAAGAAGAAGAGAAGGAAGAAAAAAAGAAGAGAGAAGAAGAAAACCTGTTCAAGAAGAAGAAAAAGAAGAGGAAGAAGATGTATCAAGAAGAAGAAGAAGAAGAAGGAAAAGAAGAAGAAGAAGAAGAAGAAGAAGAAGAAGAAGAAGAAGAAGAAGAAGAAGAAGAGAAGAAGAAGAAGAATGTATCAAAGAAGAAAAAGAAGAGGAAGAAGAATGTATCAAGAAGAAGAAGAAGAAGAAGAAGAAGAAGAAGAAGAAGAAGAAGAAGAAGAGGAGAAGAAGAAGAGAAGAAGAGGAAGACAGAAGAAGAAGAAGAAGAAGAAGAGAAGAAGAAGAAGAAGAAGAAGAAGAAAGAAGAAGAATGTATCAAGAAGAAGAAGAAGAAGGAAGCGTGAAGAAGAAGAAGAAGAAGAAGAAGAAGAAGAAGAAGAGGAAGAAGTGGAAGAAGAAGAGAGAAGAAGAGAAGAGAAGAAGAAGAAGAAGAGGAGGAAGAAGAAGAAAGAAGAGGAAAGAAGAAGAAGAAGAAAGAAGAAGAAGAAGAAGAAGAAATAATATCAAATAAGAAGTTAATATCGATTTGTCGTAACAAAACAAAAAACGAATTCAGTGAACCATAAGGCTCGTACCAAAATCCGGGTTCTTAAGGCTTATCATTACGAATAAACATGACGTCAAACCATAGCAAGTGAAGCACAACAGTGGTGGTGGTGGTGGAGGGGTTAAACTGACTTTTTCGTGAACATTCGGATTGGACATTGCAAATTTGTCAGAAAATATGATAAATCATACAATACGCCAGAAATCCATTTATGACTACCAAACCAAAAATTACTCGGATTTTAGGATTGTTATCTACATAACAGTTATAGTTATTTACTAAGCTTAGCTTAGATATGGCACAAGGCCAGAAGTATGGGGGCCCAATGGGAATCGAACTCACTAACAATGGTTTGCGAAGCGAGCTTGCTAACCATTACACCACGTGAGGTGCCCTACATAACAGTTATAAAGAGCAGTTATGTTTATATGTATGTCCGGAAGAAACTTCGAAAATAATACAATTAACTACAAAGTAAATATATATGCACATTAAATATCACCAGGGCTTGGTTTTTGAGCAAAAATAATGAAGATTTGATTTATATTCGTGAAGATAATTAAAAAATAAAATTCAAATGATAACAGCATGGTTTTTTTTCATTTAATATTTCAGATAGTAGACATTAACCTTTTTTTTCAGAGTAGCTGGATCAATGCAAGGTCTATTTTTTTTACATAGGCATTTAAATGGGATATCCAACGAGGATTCAAATCACGATTAAGTAATAATGGATCTGCGGGACTAACTTTAAAAAAGCATCCTCTACCCAGGCGACGCCAGGTAGCCGCTGCTAGGTATTGACTTTTATAAAAATCAATTTAGTATTGAAACTCAGTAATTAACCCTGTTCTTTTTATACTTTATGTTAGATAGATCAGTTTATATATATATATATATAAATATATATATATATATATATATATATATATTGGACATTTTTTCAAGATGAAATAAAGGAAAATAAAGTGCTCAATTACAAATGTAAGAGCTTTATTTATTAAATATAACTGTTAGCCTTCTTCGGGATACTATTTCATTCAGAGCGATGAAATAGTATCCTGAAGAAGGCAAACGCCTGAAACCTGAGGTAGATGATCACTAAAATCTCTGTATAAACAGTTATATTTAATATATATATATATAATATATATATATATATATATATATATATATACACATGGGAGTAAAATGAGGAAATTTATCCGACAGTATGGGGAGAAAAATGTAGAAAAAACACGTGATGTTATAATGGATGGAAATTTAGAGTCGATGTTCGAACATTTTGGTTTACAAAGGAAACCTTCTTCAGGGCTATGAAATTATTTAGGAAGAAAAAATGATGTATGTGTATAAAAGATACAAAACATCCATATATATATATATATATATATATATATATATATATATTATATATATATATATATTATATTATGAAGACTAAAGTTTATATTAGAAGGCAAGCAGGGAAATAAAAATAATTCTAAACCAGACAAGGATATATAAAATTAGCTACCTATGCTTTTTAGTTCTCCTGAGAAAGGTGTACCTTGAACACCGAAACCGTGGTAGAGAGAAAAACTTTATATATATACATATATATATATATATATATATATATATATATATACGAGAGAGAGAGAGAGAGAGAGAGAGAGAGAGAGAGATCAAAATAATAGAAAGAGAGTGAGAAGAGAGACTTATCTTAAATATGATGAGAGAGAGAGAGAGAGAGAGAGAGAGAGAGAGAGAGAGAGAGAGAAGAGAATAGAAAGAGAGTGAGAAAGAGAGACATTTAAAATATGATGAGAGGGGAAAGAAAGAGAGAGAAGAGAGAAAGAGAGATAGATAGATAAATAGAGAGAGAAGAGAGAGAGAGAGAGAGAGAGAGAGAGAGAGAGAGAGAGAGCGAAAGAAATAGAAAGAGAATGAGAAAGAGAGACATCTAAAAATATGATGGGGAAAGAAAGAGAGAGAAAGATAGAAGAGAGAGAGAGAGATAGAATCTAATAGATGAGAGAGAAAGAGAGAGAGAGAGAGAGAGAGAGAGAGAGAGAGAGAGAGAGAGAGAGAGTGAAGAAATAGAAAGAGATGAGAAAAGAGAGACATCTAAAATATGATGAGAGGGGAAAGAATGAGAGAGGAGAGAGAGAGAGAGAGAGAGAGAGAGAGAGAGAGAGAGAGAGAGAGAGAGGGGGGGGGGCGATACGTAATCGATTTAACTAACAATGTACCAGGAAAATATTAAACATCAAAATCAAATAGATTTAAAATATTCCCACAAGTTTTGAAGAGATTATTGAATATCAGACTATCTGTGGTTGCTTCGATATTTCTCTGATCGATTGCCTGAGCCATTCTTTTCAAATATTATTTTTGTAATATCAATTTCTTTTTTTTCAAATAAAGAAGGGCAGAGAAATCCGTACAAACTTTTTAAATAAAAAAAAAAATCCCCGGAGATTTCAAGGACGCATGATCTACACAACAAATTGTTTTATTACGTCCTAAATCCGAGATTCGAATAAGCTTTGTCTCATTTGAGACAATGGAAGATTTAAATTGCTGATCTCTGGGGATTCCTGGATCAGATTTGATCGCAGATTTGATCGCGGCTCAGTTGTGAATCTTTTTTTTTCGTCTGTCTTACAAAGTAGCCAACTTTCTTTTGTCTGTTGGTTGGCTGGTTGGTTGGAATTTTAAGGCATGTCAACATTATTGGTTATTTTATGCCAAAAGACATTTGTTTGATTCATTCTTGTTGGGTATTCAGTTTTTTTTGATGCAAGAGTATGCTATTTTGGTTGGTTGGCTGGTTGGTTTGATTTTAAGGCATGTCAAAACATTATTGGGTTTATTTTATGCCAAAGACATTTTGTTTGATTCATTCTTGTTGGGTATTCAGTTTTTTTGATGCAAGAGTATGCTATTGGTTGGTTGGCTGGTTGGTTGAATTTTAAGGCATGTCAAACATTATTGGGTTATTTTATGCCAAATACATTTTTTGATTCATTCTTGTTGGGTATTCAGTTTTTTGATGCAAGGGTATGCTATCTGGTTGGTTGGCTGGTTGGTTGGATTTTAAGGCATGTCAAACATTATTGGGTTATTTATGCAAATACATTTTTTTGGTTCATTCTTGTTGGGTATTCAGTTTTTTTGATGCAAGGGTATGCTATCTGGTTGGTTGGCTGGTTGGTTGGATTTTAAGGCATGTCAAATTTATTGGGTTATTTTATGCCAAAGACATTTTTTTGGTTATTCTTGTTGGGTATTCAGTTTTTTTATGCAAGAGTATGCTATTTGGTTGGTTGGCTGGTTGGTTGGATTTTAAGGCATGTCAACCCTTGTTGGGTTATTTTATGCCAAATACATTTTGTTTGATTCATTCTTGTTGGGTATTCAGTTTTTTTATGCAAGAGTATGCTATCTGGTTGGTTGGCTGGTTGGTTGGATTTTAAGGCATGTCAACCCTTGTTGGGTTATTTTATGCCAAATACATTTTTGTTTGATTCATTCTTGTTGGGTATTCAGTTTTTTTAGCAAGAGTATGCTACTGGTTGGTTGGCTGGTTGGTTGGATTTTAAGGCATGTCAACCTTGTTGGGTTATTTTATGCCAAAGACGCTTTCTTCTATTCATTCTTGATGGGTACTCAGTTAAATATTAAACAGGTTCATCGCTGCTTATTTTTCTGCTTATCAACCCTCTTTTTTGCCGAATCAAGTCATTTTGGTAAACAAAAGACTCAGCAACCTCTGTGGCCTAAGTAGTTCCCCAATTAAATATCGAACTCGCCCATCGCTGCTTAACTTCGGCGATCTAACTAGAAGCGGTGCTTTCAGCATGACTTGACCAGGGGAGAGGTCGGTTGATTGGTCGGATTTTACGACATGTCAATCCTTTGATTATTTTATGCCAAAGACGCTTTCTTCTATTCATTCTTGATGGGCACTCAATTTTTTTAAAACTCACGTGGGACCAAGGTAACCCGTTAGTACCTGCTTGGACGTCCGATGAGAAGGATGGGCTCATTATGAACACGCGCGTTGTGTTAGTTAGAAGAAGAATTTTAGTTAAGTAAATAAAAGTTTAAAGAAATAAGATGGTGTTCTTGTTTGATGAATGTCTTGGCAACAAGACTGACCAAGAAGAAGAAATGAATCAAAGACGAACAGTCAACAAGAATCTAGAAATAGAATTCAACATTGAGAGAAAGAATAGAAACGACTAGAGGTCACCAAATGGTCAAAGAAGTAAGTAATGCAAAATGCATATGCATCTCTCTGTCTACCTATCTCTCTCTCTCTCCCCTCTCTCCAGTAAAAGAACATTTGTGTATATACCCAACATGAGTATATGTGTATGAGTATGCAACATTACTACTGCTTATAGTGAGTATTAGTGCCAACAATACACATTGATATATATATATATATATATATATATATATATATATATTATATATATATATATATGGATGACATTATATGCTGACACGTGTTTCGACGAGGATTTGTTTAATATACAGCATTCCAATAAAAAATATTTTAGAAGTAAAATAAAATAATAATAAAAAACATATGTAAACAAGACGTCTTCTTCAGAGCATAATGTCTACTTACACACACACACACACACACACACACACGAACACACACACACACACACACACATATATATATATTATATATATGTATATTATATTATATATATATATATATATATATTATAGAGAGAGAGAGAAGGTATGTAAAGAAAGTATCGAGATTTTTAATATTTTTGACACACCTTGTATTCTAATAAAAACGTTCCATTCGTTCTTCTTTTTATCTTGGCAAATACAGTTTGAAACTTGGTACTCTTTTTGACACACCTTGCATTCTGAAAAAAAATCAATGAATAGAACGTTGTTTTTTTTTAGAATACAAGGTGTCAAAAAGAACAAAAATCTCGATATCTTTTACACACCGTGTATATATTATATATATATATATATATATATATAATATATATATATATATATATATCGATTGCCGCTTTAACCTTTCCGTCGCTGTGGCGTCAGTAAATAATCCAGAAGTGCTCAATATATAAAAAATACAGAGCAATAATACTACTACTAATATTATTGTTAGATGTAAAATAAAGGGTCTACCATGATTTCAATTAAAAAATGATTTCCTCAGAAATTATTACGTAGAGTAATAATATTAGTATTATTAATATATATATATATAATATATATAATATATATATATATATATATTATATATATATTCACAAATAACTTTGGTCTGTTTACAATAATTAAACATTGAACTCTCATACGGAACTTGAACTCTACAACAAACTACTGGTAGAGAATAGGCCAGCCTAGAATCACCTTGTACCAAGAAACTTGGTACCACACCAAAGTACATATATATATATATATATATATATATATATATATATGGGGGGAGAATATGTGCTTAATTAATGTCATACCTAATTTTGTTAATTAATTAATTATAACTAAATGAATTAGGCGTGCATATCGGTTTAAATGTAAAGCGCAAACAACCGATATGCACGCCTAATTCATTTAGTTATAATTAATTAGTTAAAAAAATTAGGTATGACTTTAATTAAGCACATATTCTTCCACAAATTGTCGGCCTTCGCCATTTTCAAACACACTGTTTGACTACTTCATATATATATATATAATGTTTGATAAAAAATTTTCAACTAAGCTTTGTCTGGCACAAGGCCATCGTACGAGTAGGAAAAATCACTGAGTCATTTTCAAAATGATTACATACCTCTGCTGGTCTTAAAATTTATCCTATTGACCGTAACTAATTCGATGTGACCATCATTCACGGTAGCAGATTTGAACCGGCGCTAATCCAGTTAAGGAGATTAAGTCTATCTTCCTTTGGCACACGCCATAATTATCGCTTTATTAATCCACGTTGCCCCCACCATAGCCCCTTTAATCCGGCTTGGTTTTAGAACTTATGATTCCTGTCAAAAAATGTATAGTTATACCCTTCACAGGTAATTAGGCCACGTACAAATCTCAAAGTATTAGAATAATGGGTGATTGAAAAGTAACTCCCTATTTTAAACTATTTATAATTTATTATATGTAGTTACATTTTCTTCAATTCTTTAATGTATGTTCCTTAATATACAGAATGATTGAAAAGTAACTCCCTATTTTAAACTATTTATAATTTTCATATGCGTATACATTTTTTCAATTCTTTAATGTATGTTCCTTAATATACAGGGTGATTAAAATGTAACTCCCTATTTTAAACTATTTATAATTTTCATATGCGTATACATTTTTTCAATTCTTTAATGTATGTTCCTTAATATACAGGGTGATTGAAATGTAACTCCCTATTTTAAACTATTTATAATTTTCATATGCGTATACATTTTTTCAATTCTTTAATGTATGTTCCTTGATATACAGGGTGATTGAAAAGTAACTCCCAATTTTAAATTATTTATAATTTTTATATGCAGTTACATTTTTTTCAATTCTTTAATGTATGTTCCTTAATATACAGGCTGATTGAAATGTAACTCCCTATTTTAAACTATTTATAATTTTTATGCAGTTACATTTCTCTCAATTTGTAATCTATGTTCCTTAATATACAAGGTGATTGAAAAGTAATCCCTATTTTAAATTATTTATAATTTTATATGCGTATACATTTTTTTCAATTCTTTAATGTATGTTCCTTAATATACAGGTTGATTGAAATGTAACTCCCTATTTTAAACTATTTATACTTTTTATAAACAGTTACATTTTTCTCAATTCTTTAATGTATGTTCCTTAATATACAGGCTGATTTAAAAGTAACTCCCTATTTTAAACTATTTATAATTTATTATATGTAGTTACATTTTTTTCAATTCTTTAATGTATGTTCCTTGATATACAGGATGATTGAAAAGTAACTCCCTATTTTAAACTATTTATAATTTATTATATGTAGTTACATTTTTTTCAATTCTTTAATGTATGTTCCTTGATATACAGGATGATTGAAAAGTAACTCCCTATTTTAAACTATTTATAATTTATTATATGTAGTTACATTTTTCTCAATTCTTTAATGTATGTTCCTTAATATACAGGTTGATTGAAATGTAACTCCCTATTTTAAACTATTTATACTTTTTATAAACAGTTACATTTTTCTCAATTCTTTAATGTATGTTCCTTAATATACAGGCTGATTGAAAACGATCCCTCTTTTACATGGATTTTCTTTTTTCAGTCTAAAAAATCCATGTAAAAGTGGGATCATTCTCTCGAAATATTGGATGAAATAAAATAGAACTTAGCACAACATCCAACACGATTTCTCATTTATTTCACGCTTTACCCATGTTTCACACTAAATCCCATATATATATATATATTATATATATATATAACGCATATAAACAAATGATTATTATTAAGTCAGAATAGTTACTTGAAATCATATAGTTGTGTATATATTATTTGTATTAAGAATAGTTACTTGAAACTATAATTCTTTACTAAGGATTATTATTAATTACTTAAAACTGTATAAAACTGTGCATATCATTTGTTTTAAGTATAATCACTTGAACCTATCATGTTTTACTAAGGACTATTAGTAGTTACTTGAAACCATATAACCGTGTGCAAATTATTTGTATTAAGAATAGTTACTTAAAGCTATAATTGTTTAAGGATTATTATTAGTTACTTGAAACCACATAACTGGGTGCAAACAAATGATCATTATTAATTTGAAATAGTTACTTGAAGTCAGATGATTATTAGTATAAAATAGGAATACATGAAACCATATAAAACTGTGTGCAAATTATTTGTATCAAGAATAGTTACTTGAAGCTGTAATTGTTTACTAAGAATTATTATTAGTTACTTGAAACAATATAGCTGTAAATTATTTGTATTAAGAATAGTTACTTGAAGCTATAATTGTTTACTAATGATTATTATTAGTTACTTGAAACCATATAACTGTACATTATTTGTATTAAGAATAGTTACTTGAAGCTAAAATTGTTTACTAAGGATTATCATTAGGCACTTGAAATCATATAACTACATTATTTTTATTAAGAATAGTTACTTGAAGCTATAATTGTTTACTAAGGATCATTATTAGTTACTTGAAATCATATAGTTGTGTATAAATCATTTGTATTAAGAATAACTTCTTGGTGCTATAATTTTTTACTAAGGATTATTATTTGTTATTTGAAAGTACATAACTGTGCACAAAGAAATGGCTTATTTACCAAATAAATCCATGGCTTTCGAGTACTGTATAAATAAACTATGATCAAGTCTGATGTAAACAGAAAAGAACTGATTTTTCAGGTGAATCATGTTTTTTCTTTTTCTTTTTTTAAAAAAATATTGAAACTTAATCTCAGTTTCAAGAAACAGTCAGATGCAAAGATTAAAAAATAAAAAATAAAAAAATGAAAAAGCAAAGATAAAAAAAGATGGCGTAATATCCTCATATTGAAAGCACTTCTAATATTCCCGCCTTTTTTTCGTAAATGTCGTCTGATATTTTCCCGCTATTTCAAAAGAGACAAAACAACAACAACAACAAAAAATAGACAGGAATAAAACGTGAAGAAAATTATTAGGCAAATAAATTTCATTGAAACTTGACAATATAAAAAAAAAAAAAGGAAAGTTTATTCTATGGAAAATTGAAATTTAAAATAATTCCTCATGACAAGAATTCCCCAAAATGTCAGGAAAGATTTGAAATTTAAAGATGGCTGAAAACAACTAAGTAGGATTAACATTGGCTGATATTTGTAGGATTTATCAGTACATGGCAGAGTTTGTTTTTCGGATTTTTGAAGAGATATTTTTGGTTTGGTTTATTCAACTTTTATTTTGTTATATAAAAATTTGATTTCTTTAAAAAAAAAAAAGAAGATTTATATTGTTTCGAACTAGTTTGAAGAGAGAAGGAAGGAAGAAAAGAAAAGAAAGGAGGAGGGAAAATAGACAAAAGAAAGAAAGAAAGAAAGGAAAGAAAAAGGAAGGAGTAAGGGAGGATAGAGAGAAAAAAAGAAAGTATGAAAGAAAGAAGTAAAGAAGGAATGAAGGAAAGTAGACAAAGAAAGAAAGGAATAAAGGAAGAAAAAGGGAAGGAGTGAAGAAAAAATGACAAAGAGAAGGAAAAGAGAAAAAAGAATGAAAGAAGGTAAGAATGAGAAAGAGGATAGAAAGAACGGATGAAAGAAAGGATGAAAGAAAGAAAGAACAAAGAAAAAAGAAAGATGAAAAGAGAAAATAAGGTAGAAAGAGAGAAAGGAAGAAAGAAGTTAGGAACAAAGGAAAAAGAACAACAAGAAGAAAGAAATATGGAAGAAGGAAGGAAGGGAAGAAAAAAAGAAAGAACGAAAGAAAGAAAGAAATATGGAAGAAGGAAGGAAGGAAAGAAAAAAAGAAAGAACGAAAGAAAGAGAAAGAAAGAAAGAAAAAAAAGAAGGAAAGGAAAAACGAAGGAAAAAGAAGAGCAAAAAGAAAGAAATGTGGAAGGAAGGAAATAAAGAAAGAAAGAGAAGAAAGAAAGGAGACAAGAAAGGAGGAAAGTAAAAAATAAAGTTAGGAGGGAGCACAGAAAAAAAAATGGAAGGATAACGGAAAGAGAGGTAAAAAAATGAACAAAAGAAAGAAAGAAAGAAAGGAAAGAAAGAAAGAAGGAAACAAACGTATATATCTAATAATCTCCCATTTTATGTTTTTTTTTGTTATGTTTTTTTTTTTAGAAGTGATGAGTCATTCGTTTTGATTAGAGATAGAAAAATAAAAAAATAAAATTTAAAAATGTCAGACAGACTGACGAACGCTGAAAAGAGTGAAACGACAGGAGAGAAAAAAAAAATGAACGAAAAAGGGAAATCAAAAGCGGAAAAATAAACAGAGACAATTGATGCGAAGAAGAAAGAGTTAAAAAAAACGCAAAATACCCCCCCCCCCAACAAACAAAACAATAACAAACAAAACAAAATATTGAGATTTTTTTTTTAAAGCCAAAAAGACGCGTGGATATCAACAATGTCAACAAAAAACGATAAAAAACCTAAAATTCTGACGTAACTCAGCACCTTTTATAATTTACGAAACTCATTTTTCACACTAATATTATCTGGTGTCATACTCTAGGGAATAAGTGACAGCAAGTCCCCTCAATACATAGTTCTTTCCCCATGGTAGTAGCTGCTATTATCATTGAGTTCTTCAATGGTAGCTGTTATTATCATTGAGTTCTTCCCACCAACATTAGCTGATGGTATTTCCCTGGGGTCTGAGTGACAACAAGTTTCCTCGGGTCTCCAGGACTCTTCTGAGTATTCTTGCAGATTGCAGCAGTGTAGTATTCTGGATGGTCTCAATTCTTCCTCTGAGCCCCCCGATTTTCCAGTCTTTTTACCAAGCTTTTTGGGACTGTTCCAAGTGCACCAACTACAATAGGTATCACTTTCACTTTCATATTCCATATCTTTTTCAGTTCTCTGGCAAGGTCCAAGTATTTATCCATCTTTTCGTTTTCTTTCATCTTCACCCTGTGGTCTGCTGGAACTGCAAAATCTACCAGTTGACAAATTCTTTCTTTTTTGTTAATCAACACTAGGTCTGGTCTCCTTGCTTGGATAAGGTGATCCGTTTTTATCTCAAAGTCCCAGAGAATTTTATGCGTTTGATTCTCAAGAACAGATTCTGGTTTATGCATATACCATTTTATTGTATGGTCAAAATTTTATTATTATTATTATTATTATTATTATTATTATTATTATTATATGAGGTTTTCACACCTGTCGTAGCTGGTGGTTCACTGGAGGCTGAGGGACAGCAAATCTCCTCAGGTCTCTAGAACACTTCTGAGTATTCTAGCCGATTCTCACAGTGCTGTAGTTTGGATGGTCTCGATTCTTCCTCTGATTTTCAGTTCACCCAAATTAGTTTCCAGACCTTTGGGGACCGTTCCAAGGGCATCAATTATAAATTTAAATTTCCAAAATTGGAACTTCAGCATTAGATGCAGTTTAATATCGTATTTGCTTTTTTCTATTCCTGACTGAATTTGAGTGCATAAAACAAGTTTAAGAGTATTTTTTTTTAATTCGTCATTATATTATTTCTGACAAAATGATAGGATATATTTAAGAAGTTTATTAAATTTAACTTAACTATCAGGATTAATATATATTTGTAAACGCAAACAAAACTATGTAGCTATACGTTTTTATAAAATTGTTGATTATAATAAATATGTAGATAATAACTAAATTCAATGTAATTTACACACACACACACACACACACACACACACACACACACACACACACACACACACACCACATATATACATATATGCTGTCTCGCGAGGGGGAAAGATACACAGATGAATGATGTGCTTAACACATTTATTAATCACCAGCATCAGGTGCTGAACGGATACATACAAAACACAGAACAAGACAAACTCACACAAGACCCAATTTGGGAGTGGAACGAATTAAACTCGCAAGTCAAGGTACCACTGTAAATGAAATGGCAGATATTAAAAAAGGTACGCGTCCTGCGTCCATGACGCACAAAAATCTAAAAGGACGCAGTAAAATTGTATCCATGCGTCCCAGGTTTGTTTTCTGTCCTCGCCATTTCCAGCTAACTGTAAATACATTTCAATAATTTCTTAGAAATGAATTACACAGGATGGGTTACAAGGTAGGGGTTATACGGTTTTAGTTTGGACCCATAAAAAAGACTCATTCAAAGCAAATATCTACGTCCCAGGACGCACTAAATCAAAAAGCTATCAGCATCACTGAAATGGTATACTTATTTAAGAAGATGTGACTGAATGTAAGAACTTTATGGGTACCTTGAAACCTATGTGGGTCATCCAATGAGGTTTTTAGAATTTCTATTATCTATCTAAGGACCGGTTTAGCTTAGTCGGTAGAACCAAGAACCCTGTGATTCCTATGCCCCATATAGGTTTCAAGGTGCCGAACAGGCTAGGAATCACAGGGTTCTTGGTTCAATACCGACCCTCGCCAACTCAGCGTATAAGTAACACAGAGATCAGTGCGGTAAAGTGAGGAGCTGATGGTAGGTATGGTGCTCCAAGATGCTAAAATAATCTCCTTGGTCTAGCGCTAGTGAAAAGGGGAAAGACTCCCTCGATGTCTGGCTGATACCGATATTGGGCCGACCCGACGACTTACTTATCTATTTATTTATAGGAAGCGCGTGGTGTAATGGTTAAAGTCATGGGAAATGGACTCGTCGCCCCGAGTTCAAATCCTTGATGTGGTAATTGCATTTCACTTTAGCGCTAATACGCTTGGGAAAGGTATGAATCCTACTCTCCCTCCAGCTATGGATAAATAGTAGGGCAGACTGGGCTCTTTAACCTTGATTAGGCAACCGGTCTAGGAGAAGGAAAACTCTGAATTCAAACCTGTTGAACTCTGCTTAAGAAATTGACCTTGTGTCACATCCTGCTCGTGCGGAGGGGTTGGTAAATACATATACATATAACTTAATTAATCAGAGATATCGAAGGTGATGGGGGGAGCACATTTTCAATTTGAATTCTATTTATAATATTTAATTTGTTTCATTCTAATAAAATAAAATAACATTTCTGATTTAAATAATTAAAAAAACACGAAATTTTCTAACCAATTTCTAGGCCAAATATTGTATAAACAAGGATTTTAAGAAATTGACCTTGTGTCACATCCTGCTCGTGCGGAGGGGTTAGTAAATATATTTTATCTATTTATTTTCTATTTTTTTTAAAAACCAGCTCGAGGTTCATACAACTTTCCCTGATACACATTGAAGCAACAGCAAAAATGAAGGTAGAATTATCTGCAGTCACCCTATACACTGTTATCTTATTACGAAAAAAATCTCCAAAGAAAAATCATTTACATTCACAATGTTGTTCAGTGTCTCTGACATCTTTTATTTTCATTTTTATTTTATTTATTATTTTTCTTCCTCTAGTAATTCATTTATTTATTGTTCTTATTATTGTTAGTTTCTTTTTTTCTTTTTTTTTCTTTTTTTTCTTTTTTTTCTTTTGTCGTTCTGAGTTTTTGTTTCGGGAGATTTTTCCGAAAGAAAAAAAAAAAAAAAAAAGGAAAAGAAAATGTGTATACATTATTCATGTTTTCATATTATAAGAAACGTCAGAGATAAACCAGTAATGGGACACACAGACACACAGGGACACACACACACACACACACAGGGACACACACACACACACACACACACACACACATATATATATATATATATTATATGCACTCATACACGTTTGCATACATAAATAATATATATATATATATATATATATATATATATATAAAGATAAATCTAAAGAGTCAGACGAACCTACTATTAGTTTCGCTTAATGCTCTTCAGGGCTAAGATCTGAGTCAGATCTTAGCCCTGAAGAGCATTAAGCGAAACTAATAGTAGGTTCGTCTGACTCATTAGATTTATCTTTATTGTTTGCTCTACTTAGGTATTGAGCACTTTTTACTTATTATCTTATTTTCCTAGCGGTTGTATGATAATATATATATATATATATATCTTATATACATATATATACATATAAATTGTTTTTTTCTTTTGGCCAAATACTGTATCAATAGATTATTTTTTGTTGGTACGACTATCTTGGTCTTTTCTTTTTTCCAAAATTTTTTTCTCCCCGGTTGATGTTTGGTAGTATATTTTTACAATCAAACTATTTGCTGGGTTTTTTTCTCACCGCGAGGATTTACCAACACGCTTGGTATATTAAATTATATATATAATATATATATATATATATATATATATATATATATATATATATATGCACTCATACACATTTGCATACATAAAATAATATATATATATATATATATATATATATATATATGATCATGTCGCGCTGTTAGCGTGGATATCCATGGCAATCTCTCTCCGTCCGTCCCTATCGCTCATCATTCTCGGGGGGTCCTCTATGCAGCATCCCGCATCCGCACAGAGCTGATCAATGTACATCTTTGCTGGTCGGCCCACACTGGCTTGTCCATGTGCTGGCTTCCACAGGAGGACGTCGCTTATGAGTTCGTCCTTGCTTCTCCAGCAGTGTCCCGCGTGTCTTGTCCGTTTTACTCGGATGGTTTGGGTGATATGTGGTAGGATTTTTCTCTTGGGGTCCTGTTTCCACGTCTTGTTCAGGATCACCCACAGCATTCTTGTGCAGCTCTCATCTAGTTTATTCTCTAGTCGCTTAGTTAGGGTCCAGGTGGTGCAGCCATACAGCAATACTGACACGAAAACGGTCTGGAGGAACAGTCTCTTTAACTTGTCTGTGAGAGTGGACCTCCATATGATCGATAATTTTATATATATATATATATATATATATATATATATATATATATATACATTTATATAAGGCGAGATGCACAGAAACGTCTTCAGTTTAATAGTATACAAGGTGTGTAAAAAAAGTATCGAGATTTTTTATACTTTTTGACACACTTTGTATTCTTAAAAAAATTTCCATTCATTCTTCATTTCTGTCTTGGTAAATATATACAATGTACTCGATTCCATAACCTTTAAGCATAAAATAACCCAGACGGCTTGACCTACCGTTAAAATCTCTCTCTCTCCCTCCTTCTCTCTTTATCTCTCTCTCTCTCTCTCTCTCTCTCTCTTTCTCTCTCTCGCACACACACACACACACACACAGACACTCTCTCTCTATCTCTAAACCACCCTCTCTTTTTGTAATCTGAAGTTGGTGAAGTAAGTATCCACTCTAGGAGTTACCTATATAGCTAAGTGGTACCTTGACTTACAAGGTACTATTGTATTTAATTTCTTAACAAGTAATTATCCACTCTAGGAGTTACTTATATAGCTAAGTGGTACCTTGACTTACAAGGTACTATTGTATTTCATTTCTTAACAAGTATTATCCACTCTAGGAGTTACCTATATAGCTAAGTGGTACCTTGACTTACAAGGTACTATTGTATTTCATTTCTTAACAAGTAATTATCCACTCTAGGAGTTACCTATATAGATAAGTGGTACCTTGACTTACAAGGTACTATTGTATTTCATTTCTTAACAAGTAATTATCCACTCTAGGAGTTACCTATATAGCTAAGTGGTACCTTGACTTACAAGGTACTATTGTATTTCATTTCTTAACAAGTAATTATCCACTCTAGGAGTTACCTATATAGATAAGTGGTACCTTGACTTACAAGGTACTATTGTATTTCATTTCTTAACAAGTAATTATCCACTCTAGGAGTTACCTATATAGATAAGTGGTACCTTGACTTACAAGGTACTATTGTATTTCATTTCTTAACAAGTAATTATCCACTCTAGGAGTTACCTATATAGATAAGTGGTACCTTGACTTACAAGGTACTATTGTATTTCATTTCTTAACAGTTCTAGACATCCCACAATGCTTTGCAGCTTGCACCTAGCCAATGCGCCGCCTTGTGTCCTACTTGCACATTACAATTTGCTGTCTTGCCTGTTTTTTTTTATGGCTTTTCGGCGCTCGCTTTGATTTCTTATGAATTAAAACATTGTCACATGATAGTTTGATGCCACGGGTGGCAGGCATTCATTTTTCTGTTGGATAACATGATACTTTCAAATTACATTCAACAGGAAGTTAAAAATGCGTGAATGGTTTTCAGTAATTGCTTTGAAGAGCATTTAGTTATGAAGTCCAGCAGTCGGCTTTCTAGACTGAGATGACAGAAAGTAATGTCAAGGTCACCTGTTGATAGATGACACTACGTAAATAAACCTTTTTTAGTCTTTCATCTATATTTCACTCTCTCCTTCATTTGTTTCATTTATTTTATGATTTTTTCGTGTTTCCTCCTCATTCAAATTTTCATTCTTTCATCTGTTATTTGCTTTCTTCTTCATTTTTTTTTTCATTTAGTTTATAATATTTTTCGTGTTTCCTTATCGTTTATTTTTCATTCTTTCATCTCTTCTTCGCTTTTTCCTTCGTTTTTTTTCATTTAGTTTATGATTATTTTCGTGTTTCATCCTCGTTTATTTTTCATTCTTTCATCACTTCTTCGTTTTCTCCTTCATTTTTTTTTCATTTGCTTTCTTCTTCATTTTTTTTTCATTTAATTTATTATTATGTTCGTGTTCGTCCTTCATTCATTCTTCTTTCTTTTGTCTGTTATTCTTTTTCTCCTTCATTTTTTTCATTTACTTTATTAATTTTCGTGTTTCTTACTCATTCATTTTTCTTTCTTTAATCTCCACTTCATTTTCTCCTTCATTTTTTCATTTACTTTATATTTTTTCGTATTTCATCCTCATTCATTTTCACTTTCATTCTGCTCTTCAATTTCTCCTTCATTTTTGTTTTCATTTACGTTATGATTTGGTCGTGTTTCTTTCTCGTTCTTTCTCTTTCACTTTTCATTCATTATTCTGTTTTTATTCATTATTTTAATCTTATTAAATTTTAATGTAATGAAATATATTGAATAAATATAGAAATAGACCCCTAACCCTTTTCCTCTACTATTATTACTAACAGGCACACATACACACACACACACTTATATATATATATATTATAGTATTATAGGTAGAGTGCTCAATATGAAAATAGAGCTGTTATATAATATAATAAAATAAATATATAAAGGTTTTACATATCTATTTATTTGGTGACAAAGGAACATTCACGACCATATTGGTTTCATGCGAGGCAATCGTCAGGTGAAGATGTTACAAATGCATATATATATATATATATATATATATATATATATATATATTTATATATATATATAATTTAATTTATTGATTATTGTACATTGAGCTCTCTTTAGGGATTTATAAAAACCCTTGTATGAATATATGTTTGCACCTACAGGAGCATACATTATGGTTATACAGTGAGATTCTGAAGATCCCAGGTGGAATCATCCCTTACTACCAGTCATTTGGATACCTTACACACACACACACACACACACACATATATATATATATATATACCGCAGTTACCATTAAATCCACCAAGCAAATTAGTATACAATCTTACTTACTTCGTGATTTTTGTCACTAAAATCGATTAAAAATTGCTCAATATAAAGAGCTACTAAATAGACGATTAAAATCGAAAGGTTTAAAATATACCGACTCAAGTTTCTCGCAATAACACGAATAAACGTCTATCTCTCTCTCTCTCTCTCTATATATATATATATATGTATATATCTATATAATATATATATATATATAATATATATATATATATATATTGAGAGAGAGAGAGAGAGAAGAGAGAGAGAGAGAGAGAGAGAGAGAGAGAGAGAGAGAGAGAGAGAGAGAGAGAGACCTTGAAGAGTATCCTTTTTTCTCATTTGACTTCCTGTCGCCATGGTGACAGTCTTCCAATGTAAAATTCTTTTTTTTTTTTTTGAGAAGTAAATTTTTCAGTTAAGCAATTCAAATTATCTTGATCTACCATCTGATGAGACGAAATTTTGGGGAGCTATATTAAATCAACTTAGATTTATAAAGGCCCAAATTTTGGTCGAAATAAATTTATTATGGAGTTTTTCCTTTCTTTCAAAGATATATATATATATATATAGTAAATGGAGAAAAAACTCTAAACTTGCTTCATTACAATAATTTATTTCAACCGTATTAATTACGGCATCTTCAGGTAATCACAAGAACATGACTCTTACTGAGAATTTCCCAAAAGTTTTTAAACTCTTTTAAAGCGATGTTACTTTTGGGAAATTTTCAGTAAGAGTCATGTTCTTGTGATTACCTGAAGATGCCGTATTAATACGGTTGAAATAAATTATTGTAATGAAGCAAGTTTAGAGTCTTTTCTTCATTTACTAAATATCTTGCTCTGTCCTTTTACTCACTGGTATTAGGCACATCGAGCTCTCCTTATGGTCTACCTGCATCAGCTTGGTTAAACCACACATGGAAAGACCCTAACTACGGAAAAAAAACTATATATATATATATATATATATATATATATATATATATTATATATATATATGACGTAATTTTAACATTTACGAGAATAAATGAACCAATAATTCATTTTTTTTATTGTACGTATAAAGATATATTGAACATTCTTTGTTATATTTCGCTAGAAAAAAAAAAGGGAGAAAGATTTGAAATGAAGAAACAACTCGTCTAAGTCCATTATTAGGTCACTGAGTACAATAACAATGCATAATTGAAACTATGACAACACGGAACGGTTTATATCATCTAAAGGTCAAATATTGTGAAGAGTTCGTGTCGAGTAACTGATAATGTCGAGAGCAAAACGAGTGGGAGAAAAGTGGAATAAAGAAATTGGTAAAAATAGAATAATAATCCAGACTGAAAACTATTAATCAAGTTGGTTGGTTGGATTTTACGGCATGTCAAATCTTGCCGGGTTATTTTATGCCGAAGACGTTTTCTGTATTCAGTTATTTAGTTATTTAGTTGGATGGATTGTTGGCTGGTTGGCTGGTCGGATTTTACGGCATGTCAACCCTTGGGTTATTTTATGCCGAAGACGTTTTCTGTATTCAGTTATTTAGTTGGATGGATAGTTGGTTGGTTGGATTTTACGGCATGTCAAGCCTTGGGTTATTTTATGCCGAAGACGTTTTCTGTATTCAGTTATTTAGTTATTTAGTTGGATGGATTGTTGGTTGGTTGGCTGGTTGGTTGGATTTTACGGCATGTCAACCGTTGGGTTATTTTATGCCGAAGACGTTTTCTGTATTCAGTTATTTAATTATTTAGTTGGATGGATTGTTGGTTGGTTGGATTTTACGGCATGTCAACCCTTGGGTTATTTTATGCCGAAGACGTTTTCTGTATTCAGTTATTTAGTTGGATGGATAGTTGGTTGGTTGGCTGGTTGGATTTTACGGCATGTCAAAACTTGTTGGCTTATTTTATGCCGAAGACATTTTGTTTTATTTGTAATGGTTAATAAAATGGCGGTTGCCGATTGTTTTTAAAAAAAAAGGGGGGGGAGTAAGAATTCTAAAAATGCAGTAACGGAACCAACAGACGCTGAATTCAAAAATCGAGCGCCAAAAAGAAGCGGGAATTCAGAAGTTTTGAGGATGACAAGCAAGTAGTCGTCACGCAACAAGTCAGCTCCATTATCGGAAAATGAAAGGAGATAAAATATGAACTATTAATACCAAAATATAAAAGAAAGGACTTTGCCCGGTATGCTGTTCTACATTTCTGTAACTTCATTTAATACAGATTGTTTATTTTAATACGACTTCGTTATTTTTCCATTGTGTTGAGTCTTGTTGAAAGTTAGTAAGATGTGTACAACATATATATAAAATATATATAACTCACAACTTACTACACATTCATTCTTTTAATGTTTTTTTTTCTAATCTATATATATTGGGTAACTGGATTTTCAACTTTAAATTGACTTTTCACCAAAGTATTTATTCAGATTTAAGTTATGAAAGAAAGAAAGAAAGAAAGAAAGAAAAAAGACAAGAAAGAAAGAAAAGAAAGAAATGAAAGAAAAAAAGAAAAAAGAAAGAAAGAAAGAAGGAAAGAAAGAAAGAAAGAAAGAAAGAAAGAAGGAAAGGACAAGCAAGAAAAAAAAGAAAGAACAAAAGAAAGAAGAAAGAAAGAAAGAAAGAAGGAAGGAAAGAAGGAAAGGACAAGAAAGAAAGAAAGAAGAAGGAAAGAAAGAAAGAAGGAAAAGACAAAAAAGAAAGAAAAAAGAAAGAACAAAAGAAAGAAAGAAAGAAAGAAGGAAAAGACAAGAAAGAAAAAGAAAGAAAGAAGAAAGAAGAAAGAAGGAAAGAATGAAAGGACAAGAAAGAAAGAAAAGAAGAAGGAAAAGACAAAAGAACAAAAGAAAGAACAAAAGAAAGAAAGAAAGAAAGAAAGAAGGAAAGGAAAGAAGGAAAGAAAGAAAGAACAAAAGAAAGAAAGAAAGAAGAAAGAAAGAAGGAAAGAAGAAAGGACAAGAGGGAAAGAAAGAAAGAAAGAAAAGAAAGAAGAAAAGGACAAGAAAGAAAGGACAAGAAAGAAAGAAAGAAGAGAGAGAGAAGAAAGAAAGAAAGAAAGAAAGGACAAGAAAGAAAGAAAGAAAGAAAGAAAGAAAAAATATACAAAATTAAAGAGTAAAAAACCGCGCGCTTTTCATTCTCTTGACTTACATTACTAAATAATTTAATTTATGTTGAAACTGATATTTATTTTGTATTTATATTGTTCAAATAAAATCTTTTTCCGAAACAAATGAACCCACAGAGTTCGATCGATTTCTTTGTTTGCTTAATCAAACTCTATTATACTTATGTTTTGGCGGGAAAGGGGGAAGGGGGGAAGGGGGAGGGGGAGGGGTGGCTTATCAAAACACTTCTTTATTTACCAAAACGTCATTCGTTCGATGATCTAGATGTCAGATTAAAAAATAAAAGAACATAACAAAACGCAATCATATAGATATAATGTACGGCCAAGTCTGGCACAAGGTAGGCTAAATGAGAATAAAATTGGAGGAAGATAGTGATACAGCAATATGTGATTTTTATTCTTCTATCATAAACATCATCATGTCGCGCAAGTGGCACTGATATCTATGAGAATCTTTCATAAACCGCCTCCTATCATTCATAGCTTTCATCGGGGGGTCCCGTAGCGTAATCATTAGGGTCTACCAGAATTTGAGATTGAAATGGACCTGTGTTCGGATTTCAAAAGAGAGAGAGAGAGAGAGAGAGAGAGAGAGAGAGAGAGAGAGAGAGAGAGAGAGAGAGAGAGAGACCGCTCTGTCGGCTGGGGCGTTAGAATGCACCGACTGAACTTCTGCAGAGGGGTAAGACTCCCCCAATGGTGTCACCTGTTAGCCGTGGGTGGCGACCCGTGATGCTTAAGGATAGAGCTCAGGTGGATGAGCAGTTCATGACATGCAATACTCCACTTTGGCCCTATCTTTATCATAAATATCGTAAATTTTTTTGTTTCTATTCATAACTTCGGTCTTTTATCTCTTTATTTATACTCTAATTAGAAAACTATAAGACTGTTGTACCGGCCGTTCCTACAGTGGAGAATAGACACCGGTTCTCACTATAAATAGTGAGACACCGAGTGTAAAGGTACTACTGTTCCCGTTAACGACAAGCTAGTCGTACATGTACCATTATTGTAAATACACTTGTCTTCTTTTACCCTATCTCGACTTGACTTCTTTTTACTGTTGGGACTAACATCACAACAAAGACCAACTTGAAAAAAACGTTACGCCCCCAACATAAGGGGGGTCAAAATTAAGTGACCTGAAAAAATGAGAAAGTTTTGAAATAAAATAAATAATGCGTTATAAAGATCATTCATTGATAAATAAACACAAAATTTCATTAAAATCCGACAATTCCCTGATTTTTGGTAAATTATTTTCTGTAGGGGGGGGGGCTGAAGTCATTTTGTCAAAAACGCATTTTAGACCCATTTTGGGTATAGCTAGCCTAAACTGATCACGTGACCTATTTTGGTGGTACCTACAAACCGGCTATACTCAGCTTGAAAGCTCATGTCATGTGGTATAATGGTTAGCACGCTGGAAGGTTAGCAAAACATTGCTAGTGAGTTCGATTCTCACTGGGTGCACCCATATTTCTGGCCTTGTGTCACAAGTAAACTAAACTTAGAATTTTTTCTTAGTAAATTTTTTCTCTTTGTCTTATTTCTTTAACTCTTTTATCTAAAGAGTTAAATATCTATATTGCATATATGTATTCATTTCTATCTTTATCTTTCCTGAATTCCTACTTCTTTTTTTATCAATTGTTTTTTCTTTTCTTTTTGTTTTTATTTCTTCCTTCGTTTCTTTTCCTTTTCTCTCACTTTCTTTTATTCTTTTTTATTTTTTAAATTTTTTGTTTTAAGTTTTTTTGTTTAAGTTGCTTCTCTTTGTCTTATTTCTTTAACTCTTTTTATCTAAAGAGTTAAATATCTATATTGCATATATGTATTCATTCCTTTTTCTTTCTTTTCGGAATTCCTACTTCTTTCTTTTATCAATTGTTTTTTCTTTTTGTTTTTGTTTTTATTTCTTCCTTCGTTTCTTTTCCTTTTCTTTCTCTCTTTCTTTTATTCTCTTTCTTTTTACATATTTCTTACTGACTTCCATTTTGCCTTTCGTTCATTTCTCTTTTAAATGTCTTATTTTTTGTTTTAAGTTTTCCTCTCGCTTGTGCGCATGTGCCATGGCCGCCATTTTTCTTCTTTTCATTTTCTTGATGGAATCAAAGAAAAGGATTAAAAAAACATAGTAAATGCCACAAACAAAGTGAAGATAATGGAAAGAGACAAATGAACAGAGATCTTTCGCTTTTACAGGCTCAAAATCTGAGGCCAGCGAATTTACTCAACAGCGTTCTTTTGTCGTCATAGAACTTTTTTATCATCCTCTTACGCTGAGTGATTGTTTTCTGAGTTGTAAGGAAGGCCAAAAAAACAAAAAAAAAACAGAGATAAATATCTATATGGCGTATATATATATTCGTTCTTTTTTTCTTTTTTCTTTTCTGAATTCGTACATCTTTTCTTTTTTATCAATTGTTTTGTTTCTTTTTCTTTTTTCTTCTTCTTTTATTTTACTCTGCATTTTTCCATCTTTCTTAATAACTTCAATTTTGTTTTCGTTTTTTTTTTCTTTTTTTTCATCTTCCTTCGTTTTTTCTTCTTCTTTCTCTCATTCGTTTTCCTCTTTCTTTTTCTATCTTTCATACTGCCATTTTGTTTTCGTTCTTTTCTTTTCTTTTCTTTTCTTTTCTTTTCTTTTCTCTTTCATATTCTTCATTCATTGTTTCTTACTTTTCTTTTTTTTCTTTTTCATCTTCCTTCGTTTTTTTCTTTTTTCTCTCATTCTTTTTCCTCTTTCTTTTTCTATCTTTCATACTGCCATTTTGTTTTCGTTCTTTTTTTTTTTCATCTTCCTTCGTTTTTTTTTTTCTTCTTCTCTCATTCTTTTTCCTCTTTCTTTTTCTATCTTTCATACTGCCAATTTGTTTTCGTTCTTTTCTTTTCTTTTCTTTTCTCTTTCATATTCTTCATTCATTGTTTCTTACTTTTCTTTTTTTTCTTTTTCATCTTCCTTCATTTTTTTTCTTCTTACTCTCATTCTTTTCCTCTTTCTTTTTCTATCTTTCATACTGCCATTTTGTTTTCGTTCTTTTTCTTTTTCTTTCATCTTCCTTCGTGTTTTTCTTCTTTCTCTCATTCGTTTTCCTCTTTCTTTTTTTATCTTTCATACTGCCATTTTGTTTTCGTTCTTTTCTTTTCTTTTCTTTTCTCTTTCATATTCTTCATTCATTGTTTCTTACTTTTTTTCTTTTTTTTTCTTTTTCATCTTCCTTCGTTTTTCTTTTTCTCTCATTCTTTTTCCTCTTTCTGTTTCTATCTTTCATACTGCCATTTTTGTTTTCGTCTTTCATTTTTTTTTTCATCTTCCTTCGTTTTTTTTCTTCTTTCTCTCATTCTTTTTCCTCTTTCTTTTTCTATCTTTCGTACTGCCATTTTGTTTTCGTTCTTTTCTTTTCTTTTCTCTTTCGTATTCTTCATTCATTGTTTGTTTCTTTTCTTTTTCTTTCTTTTCTTATTTGTTTCTCTTTATTCAACCTTTATTCTTTCCTTCGTTTTCTTTATTCTTTGTTTCATCTAAAAAATTTTTTTTCGTTTTGTTGGAATAATTTTGATGAGCCCACCACTTAAACTTATAGACTCTACGTGGCCGTGTGGATTCAATCAGCCAATCAACACACTCAAATATATGGTTAGATGACTATTTAATCGCCGATATTGAAAGTCGTTCAGTTGCTCGTATTCGACACGGACGAATGGATCAACAACCAAGGACCCTGTTTAACACCGAGGAACACAAGAGATCTCCAGGAGCCCAGTCTGCCCTATTATTTACCTATGACTAGAGAAAGAGAGTAGTTGGATTCATAACTTTCCCAAGGGTATTAGTGCTATGTGGGACAGTAGCTTCGTCCAGGATTTGAACTCGGGTCGACAAGTCTATTTCCTACTACTCTAACCATTACACCACGCACCTCCAACGTTGTTTGTCTTTCTCTTATCAGATTTCCTCCTCACCCTCCTCTTCATTTTCTTCTTCTCAATTATTTGAAACAGGCAGTTTCAAAAACTTTTTTTCGTCTGGTCGGACCCTTGACTCCAAAAACCAAATACCTAGCCCCCACCCGCAAACATACAAAAAGCTACACCTTTTTTTATTGTTATCATGTTCATAGCAAATTTAAAACAAGAAAAAAATTACGAATCAAACACCGCCCTGTCGGCTGGGACGTTAGAATGCACCCACTGCACCTCTGCAGAGGGGTAAGACTCCCCCAATGGGGCCACCCGTTGACCGTGGGTGGCAACCCGTGATGCTTAAGGATAGAGCCCAGGTGGATGAGCAGTTCATGACCTGCAATACTCCACTTTGGCCCTATCTTGGGCTAGACGGGCGGTCGAAGAGGCCCCCTCCGATCAATCGGCTGGTCACATCAAGCCCTAGCACCTATATGATTTTCCCAACCCTATTACCCTTATGGCAAGCCCCAACCCCTTATCATATGGGTGCTAGAAGGTGGTGGCTGCGGGTCTACATGTCCTGGGAATGACGTTAAACTCTATCTGATGGTGAGGTTCCAGTTTTGGAGGTTTGGGGAATGTGGAGCACCCCTTCATCACCATTGCTCCCTGGTCCACTCTGACCCGGAGTGGTAGTACCTGTTAGGGTCCCATCTATAGGTTAAATAGAAAAATGTATTAATAAAAAAAAATTGTATTATCCATTAAGAATTGATTTATTTCAAAACTTTATCGGCATTAAATGACCCACTGAGGTTGATATGCCGTAAAACAAACCAAACCAAACCAAACTAATCAAACACTAAATCTGTGATCCTACCTATCTAGAGTTTTGGATTTTGCAGATGTGAAAATTCGATGAAAACCAGTGTTCATGGCGTCTGCTGTCTGGTCTAGCTGGCGCGTCCGGTCTGGGCCACGTGACCAAGATTTTAAAATCCGGCTTTAGAGCGGGAAATAAGATGAAACCATTCTTTCTCGTTTCATTTGGATAAATGCTAATTTCATCCGCTGTAAATTGTACGTGTTGCTTAGGTGTTCGTGACTTGGGTTTGAGAAGAGATGAACGTTCCTTGGGGTCTGGGGTCGCGCTGTAGTCCCGCTCCCACCGCCTTCCCGATACCCATCACCACCATCTTGGATATTTCTACCGCTGACATGGAGGCGCTATTGTCCACTTCAGGCATGGGTGGGGGGTAATTGTTTCATTCTTTCCTTCACCTTAATTTCACCTTTCTATCATTAATCTTGGTTTCTTTCTTCATTGTGCGTTTCCTAATTTTGTTCTGATATTCATTCTTTGCCAATTTCTTTCGCCCATTGATCCCCCTCCTCCCCTCTCCTCCTTTCTCTCTCTCTCTTTTTCTCTCTCTCTCTCTCTCTCTCTCTATATATATATATATATATAATATATATATATAAAGAGGAACAAAATTTCTTTTATGTTATTCCTATCTTTCTATATCATCCTGTCGATCAATATAAATTCTTATCTATATCTATCTATATCTAAATTCCTATCAATCCATATCTCCCTATCTGTCTTTCTTATATATCTTCCCATCTCTCTCTCTCTCTCTCTCCCTCTCTCTCAATATATATATATATATATATATATATATATATATAATATATATATATATATTGTATATATCAAGAAAAAAAAAAAAAAAAAACACAGGTTTAAATGGGTTAAGTGGTGAGTTTATTGGCCGACGCTGCAGTGTTTCGATCTATTAAATAGATCTCTTCAGGGCATAAGATAAGAAATTATATATCTGTGATATATAATTTCTTATCTTATGCCCTGAAGATGATCTATTTAATAGATCGAAACACTGCAGCGTCGGCCAATAAACTCACCACTTAACCCATTTAAACCTGTGTTTTTTCATTTTTCTTGATATATTACATACCGTCGGATTTACTTCCTCTCTTTACATATATATATATATATATATATATATATATATATATATATATTCCTATCTATCTTTCTATCTATCTATATATGTATACCTATCTATCTCTCCCTATATATGTATTCATATCTCCCTATATATATATATATATATATATGTATATATATATATATATATATATATATGTATATGTATATATATATATATATATATACACCTATATATGTACACATATTTCCCTATATATATATATATATATATATATATATATATATATATATATATATCCCTATTCTATATATATATATATATTTATGTATATCTTTCTATAGCTATCAGTATCTATCTATCAATATATCCATCTATTTATCCCTTTTTCTCTATCTATTGATATCTCCAACCTATCTATCTCTTTATACACACACACACACACACACACACACACCCCCACACATATATATATATATATATATTTATATATATATATACCATTCATGTCCAATCAAAAGCATACCACGCGTCTATGCTGACATCATCATTTAAATTTTTTCGTTACAGCACACACACCACCACTCAAACTTTTCTGTAACTAATCAGGTCACTCAGACCACCCTGATGGCTCCACGTCATGCCCATTATGTCACACCGTCCTATCATCAAAATCGGACATCCTCTTCTGTCTAATAAAATAATAGGGATCTTTAACATTGGTATGATAAACGGTATATATCGTAATGGCAAGTATTAAATTTAGAGAGAGGGAGTTTATTGATTTTTAGACATGTCAACCCCGGATGGGGGGGGGGAGGATCAAGCCCTACCCACGAGCAAGTTAAATCTAAATAGAAAGTCGGTGCTCGGTCCGATATATACTTACACAAGTTTTTAATTAGGTTCAATTTGTTGGAATTAATCCTGAGCCGGCTGAGGTTGTAGAATACGCTGACTGCACCTCTGCAGAGGGGTAAGACTCACTTTCCATTGGGGCGACCTGTGCAATACTCATTAAGACTAGACGGTCAGTCGGTCGGAGGGTCCCATCCTAATCAATCGGCTGGTCACTTCGTACTAACACCTATATGATTGTCCTAATCGTATTGTCTTTATGGTAATACCCCCAACATTTTTGTGTGCTAGAAGGCAGTGGCTGAGAGTCTTAGTGTCCTGGGTATGACGTTAAACTGCATCTAGTGGTGAGGTTCCAATTTGAGATATCTGGGGAGTGTGGAGTAACCCTTCAATGCCATTACTCCCAGGTTCACTCTGACCCAACCCCATGTTATTATATGGGTGCTAGAAGGCGGTGGCTGCGGGTCTACATGTCCTGGGAATGACGTTAAACTCTATCTGATGGTGAGGTTCCAGTTTTGTAGGTTTGGGTAATGTGGAGCACCCCTTCATCACCATTGCTCCCTGGTCTACTCTGACCCGGAATTGTAGTACCTGTTAGGGTTCCATCTATGGGGTAAATAGATTTAAAAACTGAGTTTATTTTAAACTGAGTTTATTTTAAACTGAGTTTTTTTTAAACTGTTAAATATAGTTTTTTTAAAATTGAATACCCAACAGAATAAATAAATTAAAAATGTTTTCGGCACAAAATAACCCAAAAGTTGACGTCATATGACCCAACCAACCAACCAACCAACCAACCAACTTGTGACGTAATTGTTTATGTTGAAAATTGTAAACAAGAAAAATATTTTTTAGACTGAAATGACTTCCCATTCGCCAGTGTCATACCCAGGACTGTGACATGCCCAGCAGTTTAGCTCAGTCGGTCGGGTCTCCACCTCGTAACCACAAGTTTCTGGGTTCGATACCGGCTCTCGCCCACTCAGCGTATGAGTAGCACAGCTCCTGTGCGGTAAAGTAGGGAGCTGACAGTAGGTGTGATGCTCCACCTCAGACGCATAAATAATCTCCCTGATCTGGCGCTAGCGTAAAGGGCTTAGACTCCCTCGCTGTCCGGCTGATACCGACAATAGCTTCCATACACTCAGTGTATTCACAGCTCTTGTGCAGTAAAGCCAAGAGTTGACAGTAGGTGTGACGCTCCACCTCAGACGCATAAATAATCTCCCTGATCTGGCACTAGTGTAAAGGGCTTAGACTCCCTCGCTGTCTGGCTGATACCGACAATAGCTTCCATACACTCAGTGTATTCACAGCTCTTGTGCAGTAAAGCCAAGAGTTGACAGTAGGTGTGACGCTCCAGCCCAGACGCATAAATAATCTCCCTGATCTAGCGCTAGCGAAAAGGGGTTAGACTCCCTCGCTGTCTGGCTGATACCGACAATAGCTTCCATACACTCAGTGTATTCACAGCTTTTGTGCAGTAAAGCCAAGAGTTGACAGTAGGTGTGACGCTCCACCTCAGACGCATAAATAATCTCCCTGATCTAGCGCTAACAAAAAGGGGTTAGGCTCCCTCGCTGATACCGACAATAGCTTCCATACACTCAGTGTATTCGCGACTCTCCCGAGAGGATGTGTTGAGTTCTAGATGTGATATTTTCTGTTTTGTTTGACTCTGGCATTTAACGAAGTGGCGTTGTCTTTTAGAATATTACGAACGATCGATAATGGAACAAAATGGCTCCAATGTCAATATGGCCGTTCTTTTTATAATAGTTTAGGCTTTTTGCAAATGGCTTCCACATACACAATGGCCGTTGTTGTATGATTATCAAATTGAGACAAAACGTGACATTCTTAAACAAACACACTGTTTTATATAGACTCACCGTATGTGGACTTCCTATTGTACGACTATCCCCTCGAGACAATAACTTGATAGATAGACAGATCGATAGATAGATAGATAGATTGATAGATAGATAGATTGGTTTGGTTTCTTTGTTTAATGGTATATCAATTTTTCTGGTCTCACAAACACACACCCACACACATATATATATATTTTCGTGGTGGACACACACATTCACACAGACATATATATAGTCTCATGTTGTACACCCCCCCACATATATATATATATAATATATATATATATATATATATATATCTGTGTGTGTGTGTTAGGAGTTTGATTTAGAAGGCTATCACAATGCAGGTGTAAAGAAAAAAAATAATACGGTAACAATGGTGTTGTGTGTTAATCTGTATTTTATTCTTGAATTTTCGAGATAAAATCTCTTTTTCAAAAGATCATTGGAACTGAAGTAGTCTAGTTATGGCATTTCTATTTGAATTTTTAAAAAAAAATCATTTAACTAGAAATGCCATAACTAGACTACTTCAGTTCCAGTGATCTTTTGAAAAAGAGATTTTATCTCGAAAATTCAAGAATAAAATACAGGTTGACACACAACATCATTGTTACCGTATTATTATTTTTTCTTTACACCTGCATTGTGATAGCCTTCTAAATCAACCTCCTAACCAATATATACACAATGCTTCAAGCAAATTATAAAACTCTCTCTTATATATATATATATATATATATATATATATATATATATATATATATATATATAATCAAATATGAGATATTATGGATTTAATATCTCGTTACTGTTAGTTTCATGCTTACTGCAATCATTAGGGGATTAATTAGGGTTAGGTGGTAGGTGGCACAATAAAGATTTGGTTAAATGTCTACATATGGAAACAATTATTTTTTCAAATTTTCGCCCTTTTTTTTAATCTAAAACAAATAATCTGGACACCGTGTGCATTAAGACCTCAGCATGTTTATCTATTTATTTATTTAATACAACTTCAGCGTTAAAACATTAGCAGTATATCATTCCATCGCGCGAACACGCTTCACGTTTATATAAACGCTAAACAAACCTCCGTTTATTAAAATATAAAAATCTTAACATTTGGACAGTCTCGTCTGATGATTGCATTAAGCATGAAACTAATAGTAACAAGATATTAAATCCATAATATCTAATATTTGATGGTAAAACTGCTCTGCTATTTTAGCATTGAGCACCTTTATATGCCAAATACTTTTCCCATTCATTCTTTATGCATTATATATATATATATATATTTCTTCCTCTCTTCAATTTTTTCATTTTTTCCTTTGCCCCCCCCCTCTTTTCCCTAATTCTTCGTTTGGAATTCTTTGGAATTTTTTATTTTATTTTTCCTCTTCCGTTTTGTTTGATTACCTACCCACCCCTATTTTTATCCATTTTTCTCCCATTTATTTTTAGAATGTTTTATCCCCGCCCCCTTCATTTTATTTTTGGGGGAAGGAGTTCTTTTTTTTTCTTTTTCTTTTTTTTAATTCATGCCTAAACTTATTTCATTGTTTTTAATTCTTTTTCATTAAATTATTAAGAAATCTCCTCAATATTTAACTTTTTTTTATTTTTTGTCATACAACGTGTGATAGCACGTGCGATACCCTGCCCTCATCAGCTACCAACTAGGAGTGATAACACAGTTTCGGTAGCTAAGGCGGGACTGCCACTTCCTAGCGCTACCAAGCAACTTTCGCCACCGGACAGGGTATTAAAACAAATAAGATGAAATAATTCAGAGAAGAAATTATAAAATCCGTTCATCGGAGAAGTTTTGTTATCAGTTTGTTATTCAAAAACGCGTTTGTTTTCGGCCGTTGACTTGATTATGCGATTGCAGATATTATTATATATATATATATATATATATATATATATATATATAAGATTTTTTGGATTTTTGTTTTTTAGAAGCATTGTTGAATAAAGTATATATTATATTTTTGCTTGAAGGCAATTACAATGCATGTATCGAATAAAATTCGATACTTTTTTTTAAAATAGAAAATGAACTTGACAAGTGTAATCCCGGTAAAGGATCGCTCGGTGTGTAGAACATCGTACAGACTGTTTAAACTTTATTAAGTCAAACAGTCTGTACGATATTCTACACACCGAGCGATCCTTTGCCGGGATTACACTTGTCAAGTTCATTTTCAATATTTTCTATTTAAAAAAAAATGTATCGAATTTTATGCGATACATGCATTGTAATTGCCTTCAAGCAAAAATATAACATATATATATATGTGTGTGTGTGTGTGTGTGTGTGTGTGTACAATTTATAATATCTGTTTCCCGCTTCAATCTCCTCCTCTAAAAACCGGTTTTATGATCAATTCTAACAAATAGAACGTCGAAAAGAAAAAGTTGACAGCATTTTCTTTTCATATTTTCACATTTTTCAAATTCAGTAACAAATTCTTGCAATCAGTGTATTCTTCTGCTCCATCCGATAGATGTCCTGATGAAGGTTGCATAAACCGAAATGTTATAACGTCGACTTCCCCATCCAGAATCAACTCATCTTTTGGAATACTTCGTGTTTTTCTACATACTGTCGGATTTAATTCCCTATTCTACTCCTAAATATATCTATCTATCTATCTATCTATCTATATATATATATATATATATATATATATATAATATATATATATAGATATAGATATAGATATAGATAGATAGATAGATAGATAGATAGATAGATAAAATGATATGAAAACACACAATGCTGTTAAAATGAAAATATTTTATATCATATTAATACCTAATATTGAACAATATTTCGATGAGTCCGGAGTAAAAACAAGCTCTGAAGATGATTTTTATAAATCGAAATATTGTTCAATATTAGCGATGAATATGATATAAAATATTTTCATTTTAACAGCATTGTGTCTTTTCATATCCTTTTATCTATACTTATACCGTCGGATTCATTTCCTTTCTCTTAACTATATATATATATATATATAATATATATATATATATTATATATATATATATATAAAATAAAATAAAAATATTTTCGAAAAAAAAGTTGACAGCATTTTCTTTTCATATTTTCATATTTTTCAAATTCAGTAGCAAATTTCTTGGGTTGATGGCAGATGTATGTATTCAATGCTTTTTATATTCTTCAATTCCATCTGTTGTGCTCACAGACATAAACATGGGATTTACCAATTCCATCCCTTTTGAAGAATAAACGCATTGATTTGGACTCCAAGAAGTCTGGAACTTCTTATGGGAATCACCTGTCTTGTTTTTTTTTTCCTTTTCTTTTTAAAATCATTTATTGAAAAAATGAAAAAAATAATAAGAAGAGAGATATGAGAATGAGGTGATGAGTGGGGTAGGGCGGAATGTTGGTGAGTAATTTTGGCAAAATTTCAGAAAACGGAAGAAGAGAATGGAACAGGTTTCGAAGAAGGGAAATTGTCAAATTCAATTTTTGTTCAAGAAAGAAATATTAAAAAAGTTATAAAAGATTAATGAGAAATAAATATGCGCACTCACGTGAGAGCGCGCGCACACACACACACACATACACACACACACACACACACACACATACTCAGAGAAAGATAGAGGGGAGTAGAGATACATGAACAGAGAGAAAGAGGAGAGAGGGGGAGAAAAACATGTACAGAGAGATAGAGAGAGGGGGAGGAGGAGAGATACGTGCACACACACACAAACACACACACCACAGAGAGAGAGAGAGAGAGAGAGAGAGAGAGAGAGAGAGAGAGAGAGAGAGAGAGAGACGAACGCATACACAGAGAAAGAGAGAGGGGCGAGAGATATATGCAGTGAGAGAGAAAGGAGGGAGACGAACGCACACATAGAGAAAGAAAGGGGAGACAGGAAAGATACATGCACACACACACACAGAGAGAGAGAGAGAGAGGGGGAGGGAGAGAGAGAGGGGGCGAACGCACACATACAGAAAGAGAGGGAGAGGCACATGCACAGAGAGAGACAGACAGACAGAGAACGTATGTGTATGAGTGAGGGAGATGGTGAAAGAGAGAGAGAGAGAGAGAGAGAGAGAGAGAGAGAGAGTTAGAGAGAGAGAGAGAGAGAGAGAGAGAGAGAGAGAGAGAGAGAGAGAGAGAGATACTTTCAAAGAATGTCGGAATCATATGCACATAAACGCCCACACATGGAAAGGGAGGAGAGACACACTCCTATAGAGAGAGGAAATGTGTGTGGGGAGGGGAGAGCTGGACGGAAAATAGTTGGATTCATACCTTTCCCAAGGGTATTAACGCTATGCGAAAAGATAAATCTAAGAATAGAAAGAATGAAAAAAATGAAAGAGGAAAGAGAGAGAGAGAGAGAGAGAGAGAAAAAAAGAAAAGAAGAAAGAAAAAATCGGTAAATGAAATCATAGGAAGTGATTTGAATGAAAATATATTTAAAAGGGAAAGAAAGAAAGAAAAAAAGAAAAAAAAAAAGAAAGGAAGGAATGAAGGAAGAAATATAGGAGAGAAGAACGAAAGAAAGATAGAACGAAAGAAAGATGGGAAGAAATAGATAAAATAAATCAAGAAAGAAAGAAAGAAGGAAAGAAAGGTAGGAAGAAAGAAAGAAAGATGGAAGGAAAGAAAGAGAGCGAGAAAGAAAGATAGGAAGAAAGATAAGAAGGAAGATAGATAGAATGAAGAAAGAAAGATAGAATGAAAGAAAGATAGAAAGAAATAGTTGAATAAAGGAAGATAGATAGAAAGAAAGAAAGAAAGAAAGAGAGAGAATGAAAGAAAGAAAAGAAAGAGAGAAGAGTAGAAAAAAGAAAAAAGAAAGACAGAAAGATAGAAATAAATACATAAATAAAGAAAGAAAGATAGAAAGAAATAAAGAAAAGAAAGAAAGAAAGAAAGAAAGAAAGAAAGATGGGAGGAAAGATAAGAAGGAAGATAGATAGAATGAAGAAAGAAAGATAGAATTAAGGAAAGATAGAAAGAAATACTTGAATAAAGGAAGATAAATAGAAAGAAAGAAAGATAGAATCAAAGAAAGAAAGAAAGAAAGAAAAAGAGTAGAAAAAAGAAAAAAGATAGACAGAAAGATAGAAATAAATACATAAATAAATAAAGAAAGAAAGAAAGAAAGAAAGAAAAAAGAAAGAAGAAAGAAAGAAAAGATGGGAGGAAAGATAAGAAGGAAGATAGATCGATGAAGAAGAAAGAATAGAATGAAGAAAGATAGAAAGAAATACTTGAATAAAGGAAGATAAATAGAAAGAAAGAAAGATAGAATCAAAGAAAGAAGGAAAGAAAGAAAGAAAGAAAGAAAGAAAGAGAGAAAGAGTAGAAAAAAAGAAAAAAGATAGACAGAAAGATAGAAATAAATAAATAAATAAATATAGAAAGAAAGAAAGAAAGAAAGAAAGAAAGAAAGAAAGATAGATTGATAGATGGATAGATAGATAGATAGAAGGAAGGAGTGGAAGAGATAAAAAGAAAGAAAGAAAGAAAGAAAGAAAGAAAGAAAGAAAGAAAGAATAGGAAAATAGAAGAAAATGAAAACATATTTTAATTTTTAATAATTTGACGTCATGAAAAGAAATCTTTGTTTCCCAAAAAGAAAGTTATGAATTAAAAAACAAAAAACAAAGAAACAAACAAATAAAAAAAAAATCAGACAGTTTAAAAGGATTAAAAGGAAATTAATTTTTTTGGTGAAATTTTTTTAATTTCCTTTTTTACTGTCACAGCAAGACCTTTATTTATTTATTTATTTTTTAAAAAACTTTTTTTATTATCATTTTCGTGACTTGTCAAATCTAACCTTGGTACCAAACTAGAAAAAAAACCTAAATAAATAAATAAAAATACATTTTCATATATGAGTCATAATTTTAAGAAAAATATTGGAATATTTGATAAAAATATTTGTGGGATGATTGTGAAGAAGAAGGGAGATTTATAATCCTAAAAAAGACAACTTTTGAATTTCTCTGAATTTTTTAGATGAGGCTCGATGATTAGTATTATCTGCGTTATTCGGACTATTGTCCTCATCTTCATTGTTATCTACACTATTTCTCTGAATGTTTGAGATGAGGCTTGATGATTAGTATTATCTACGTTATTCGGACTATTGTCCTCATCTTCATTGTTATCAATACTATTTCTCTGAATGTTTGAGATGAGGCGTGATGATTAGTATTATCTGCGTTATTCGGACTATTGTCCTCATCTTCATTGTTATCTGTATGATTATATACTATTTCTCTGAATTTTTGAGATGAGGCTTGATGATTAGTATTATCTGCGGTATTCGCACTATTGTCCTCATCTTCATAGTTATCTACACTATTTCTCTGAATGTTTGAGATGAGGCTTGATAATTAGTATTATCTGTGTTATTCGAACTATTGTCCTCATCTTCATTGTTATCAATACTATTTCTCTGAATGTTTGAGATGAGGCTTGATGATTAGTATTATCTGCGGTATTCGCACTATTGTCCTCATCTTCATAGTTATCTACACTATTTCTCTGAATGTTTGAGATGAGGCTTGATAATTAGTATTATCTGTGTTATTCGGACTATTGTCCTCATCTTCATTGTTATCTGTATGATTATATACTATTTCTCTGAATGTTTGAGATGAGGCTTGATGATTAGTATTATCTGCGTTATTCGGACTATTGTCCTCATCTTCATTGTAATCTGTATGATTATATACTATTTCTCTGAATTTTGAGATGAGGCTTGATGATTAGTGTTATCTGTGTTATTCGGACTATTGTCCTCATCTTCATTGTTATCTGTATGATTATATACTATTTCTCTGAATGTTTGAGATGAGGCTTGATGATTAGTATTATCTTCGTTATTCGGACTATTGTCCTCATCTTCATTGTTATCTGTATGATTATATACTATTTCTCTGAATGTTTGAGATGAGGCTTGATGATTAGTATTATCTGCGTTATTCGGACTATTGTCCTCATCTTCATTGTTATCTACACTATTTCTCTTAATTTTTTAGATGAGGCTTGATAATTAGTATTATCTGCGTTATTCGAACTATTGCCCTCATCTTCATTGTTATCAATACTATTTCTCTGAATGTTTGAGATGAGGCTTGATGATTAGTATTATCTGCGTTATTCGGACTATTGTCCTCATCTTCATTGTTATCTACACTATTTCTCTGAATGTTTGAGATGAGGCTTGATGATTAGTATTATCTGCGTTATTCGGACTATTGTTCTCATCTTCATTGTTATCTACACTATTTCTCTGAATGTTTGAGATGAGGCTTGATGATTAGTATTATCTGCGTTATTCGGACTATTGTCCTCATCTTCATTGTTATCTGTATGATTATATACTATTTCTCTGAATGTTTGAGATGAGGCTTGATGATTAGTATTATCTGCGTTATTCGGACTATTGTTCTCATCTTCATTGTTATCTACACTATTTCTCTGAATGTTTTGAGATGAGGCTTGATGATTAGTATTATCTGCGTTATTCGACTATTGTCCTCATCTTCATTTGTTATCTGTATGATTATATACTATTTTTCTGAATGTTTGAGATGAGGCTTGATGATTAGTATTATCTGCGTTATTCGGACTATTGTCCTCATCTTCATTGTTATCTGTATGATTATATACTATTTCTCTGAATGTTTGAGATGAGGCTTGAATATTAGTATTATCTTCGTTATTCGGACTATTGTCCTCATCTTCATTGTTATTTTTATGATTATATACTATTTCTCTGAATGTTTGAGATGAGGCTTGATGATTAGTATCATCTGCGTTATTCGGACTATTGTCCCCATCTTCATTGTTATTTGTACAACGATTCGGCTGATATGCCCTCCGGCCTTCTTCAGGTATTTCTTGTCAGACTCGGGAACCTTCTTTTCGGACTCGAGTACTTCTTTTCGAACTCGGGAATTTCTTGTCGTAATCGGGAGCATCAGACATAACCAATTGGACGCATGGCCTAGTGGATAAGGTAGTTAGGTTTAAGACAGTTCTAAGGTACAGTTATCCTCTGGATTCCGGGTTCAATCCTGAGTAGTGGCAGTAACATAGAAAAATAATTACACAACTCCTACCCCAGCTATGGTTAGCGGAATGAGAACAGGATACCTCCGTGGACTAAATAAAGGGTTAGGTTCAAAGTTCCGTGATTGCTCCCGATTACGACAAGAAAGGTCCGCGAAATGGATTATGTTTTTAGAAAAAAATTTAAAATTATTTTTATCTTAACATATGCGACACGTGTTTCAGATACACACACACAGAAGAAGAAGGGAGGAGAGATACATGAACAGAGAGAAATAGGGAGAGGGGGAGAAAACATGTACAGAGAGAGAGAGAGGGGAGGAGTAGAGATACATGCACACACGCACAGAGAGAGAGAGAGAGAGAGAAGAGAGAGGAGAGAGAAGAGAGAGAGAGAGAGAGAGAGGAGAGCATATACAGAGAAAAGAGAGAGGCGAGAGATTATGCAGTGAGAGAGAAAGGGGGGAGACGAACGCACATATAGAGAAAGAGAGGGGAGAGGAAAGATACATGCACAGAGAAAGAGAGAGAGAGAGAGAGAGAGAGAGAGAGAGAGAGGAGAGAGAAGAGGGGGACGAACACACACATACACACACACACAACATATATATATTATATATATATATATATATATATATTAGTATATTTATAAGTGAAGAGTGCACAATATCATTAATAGAACGTATATATCTAAGTGCAAAAGACTTTTGCAAGGTTGATACGGTTAGGAAGTTTTTAAAAAGATACAGGAAAATATCTGACTAGTCAATTTTCTTCAGATCTTTCTGTTTCATAATCTGGTGTAAAAGACTTGCTCAAGATTTGGGGATTCTTTCTTTAAAAATACGCCAGAATCGATATCTATTCATCGTTTCTAAAAAAACTGATTCATAGTTCTTTACCAAACTTATTTTTGCGTAGGACCAACTATTTGAATTAAAAAAGGAATAACAGGAAAAGAAAGTTTGTACTAAGCAATTCTTGCAAATAGAACCATCTGCGTGCCTTGAAAAAATCGGGATTAAAAACGCTTATGCTATCAACTGAATTGGAATTAAAACATCCGGACCAGAGGAAAAGAACCAAGAGAAGTAGGAGAGAGAGAGAGAGAGAGAGAGAGAGAGAGGGAGAGAGAGAGGGAGAGAGAGAGAGAGGGGGAGGATAAAGTCAAGAAGGAGAAATAATGGGAGAAAGGAGAGGAACATATGACTTGAGAGGCAAAGATAATAGATAGATAGATAGATAGAGAGAGAGAGAGAAGAGAGAGAGAAGAGAAGAGAGAAGAGAGAGAGAGAGTGAGTGAGAGAGAGGAAGAGAGAGAAAAGTGGAGAGAGAGAGACGGACAGACGGATAGACAGACAGACACAAAGGCAAAAGGAGAAAGCGAATGAAGAAAGAGAAAATAATAAAGAGAGGAGAGAGAGAGAGAGAGAGAGAAAGAGAGAAGAGAGAGAGAGAGAGAGAGAGAGAGAGAGGAGACATATAAATAGAGGAAAAGATAGTATAGAAAGAGATAGATAGCATAGAGAAGATAGGAAGAGAGAGCAGACAGAAAGAGAGAGAGAGAGAGAGAGAGATAAAGAGTGACGTAGTTTGCAATGCTCAATGTGTGCTCCTACTGTCAGTCACAGAGCAAAATTATATAAGTAAAAAATATATAACAGAAGATTTAAATTTTTAGCTTTATAGCTTATAGGCTTCCTGAAATAGGCTATTATTCTAAAACATCTAAATCTTCTGTTATATACTTTACTTATATATATATATATATATAATATAATATATAATATATATATATATATATATACAGGGTGTCCAGAAGTCGCGCACCATATAATTTGTTTTTTGTCCCGTGGAGTGGCCACCCGATCACCAAATCTATCACCTCTTGACAATTCCTTTGGACATCTTAAAATCTGTGTTTACCAGAATCGTCCACGCAGTCTTGATGATTTGAAAGATGCGATAATAACTGAATGTCAAAAAATCACCACTGAAACCCTCAACAGAGTAAAAGACAGTTTTAATAAAAGAGAATGATGTATGTATCAATGGAGAGGGTGAACAATTTGAGCATCTATTATCATATGATGAATAAATTGATATTCATATGTCTTTTATACTTTTTATATGTATTTTCATACATGGTGCGCGACTTCTGGGACACCCTGTATATATATATATATAATATATATATATACTTTTAAGTAAAATATTATCATTCGAGATAGGTAAGAAAGCTAAGGGAGAAAATGAAAATTTACCACTTAATTTAGTGGTAGCAGTATATATATATATATATATATATAATATATATAATATATATATATTATATTATTATTTTTTGCTTGAAGGCAATTATAAATGCATGTATCGTATAAAATTCGATAATTATAGAAAAATAAACTTGACAAGTAAAATCCCGCAAAGGATGGCTCGCCATGCAGAACACCGTACAGACTGTTTCGACTTTATTAAGTCTCTTCAGCGATGTATACTAACGACTCCCCTCCGACAGGAATCGAAACCGG
>CM042160.1:92190181-92200181 GCA_023376005.1 Doryteuthis pealeii | reverse complement strand
AATACACTGATACTTTATACAGCATTATATACTCAAACAAGAACAACAACCACAGCGTGAACCCTATCAAACACCTTTGATTGTTAAACACCTATTTTGTTGCTCACACCAGAAACCGTTATTCTAATGTAAACAATATAAAAGATCTATTTGAAAATGTCAACATAGAAGACATTCTGTCTTTTTTGAAAGAAATAAAATTATACCATAGAATATAGACATGAACCTAATCAATACCATACAACATGATCCCAATGGTGCTAACACATTGTTAAAACCAATTACTAAAATTGTATAGATATAAATACACAAAATATATTACTTCCTAGCCGTTAGGCATGACATAACCCCAGACGGGTTGATATACCATAGAATATAGACATGAACTTAATCAATAACATACAACATGATCCCCAATGGTGCTAATACATTGTTAAAACTAATTACTACAAAAGTATAAATATAAATACACAACATACATTAATGCCTAACCGTTAGGCATGACATAACCCCAGACGGGTTGATATACCATAGAATAAAGACATAACTTTATCAATACCATACAACACAAGGAGGAGGAGGAGAGTAAGCGGCGGCGTGTAAAGCGGGCGGGCAACGACGACGGGAGCTGACGGCTAGGTAACCGAGAGACCCTGTCGTTGCCGCCGCGCGCTATCGTCTCGTCCCCTCTTGTGTACTGGGTGTCTTTGCTATGCTGACCGAGCAACGACGACGAGGGCGATGACGACTACGAGGACGACGACCGACGGGCACTAGTTCGACAACGGCGACGACGGAGAAGATGACTACGACGGCGACGAAGGGGGACCTAGGACCGCGGCGCGTTTGGACGTTGAAGTCTTTCGACGAAGCGGCCAGAGTAGGGGATCGGCAAACGAACGGTGATCAGACGGCAGCGGCGGCGGTGACGAGAAGGTGCGCGGTGGCTATGGCGGTGGGTACGGCGGCTGGAAGAACGATGGTGCTCACACATTATTAAAACCAATTACTAAAAAAGTATAAATATAAATACACAACATATATTACTTCCTAGCCGTTAGGCATGACATAATCTCAGACAGTTTGATATGCCGTTAAAATCAATCAACCAACCAACATTCGTACAGCATTATATGGTTTCAAGTAAATATTCCTATTTACGGATTATAATCATTTTCTTATCAATTCTTCATTTCTTTCTTTCACTTCTCATTCATTTCTCTCCTTTTTTTTCCTTCGTCTATCATTCATTTCTTTCTTTCATCCATCCTTCATTTTTCATTATTTCACGTATCCTTCACTTTCCTTTATATTTCTTTGATCGACCTTCATTTCTTTCATTCACTAACTCATTTCTTTCCTTTTTTCTTTCTTTTATCGATCCTTGAGTTTTCTTTCGCTTATCTTTCATTTTTTTCTTTCAAATATCCTTCAATTTTCTTTTTCCTTATTTTATCAATCATTCATTTTTCTCATCAATTCTTCATTTCTTTCTTTCACTTCTCATTCACTTCTCTCCTTTTTTTTCCTTCGTCTATCATTCATTTCTTTCTTTCACCCATCCTTCATTTTTCATTATTTCACGTATCAAATATTCGAACGAGACCTTCGAAGACCAGAGTGCATTTTGCGATTGGGCCGAAGACGAAGACTGTGTTGACCAAAAGAAAGTTTGGCCTGCTAGAAGACGGTGGACTCGCTTCTTTTTGGTCACCTCTCAGCAGGAACTTGCTGATTCAAATATCTATTCCCCCTCTCTATTTTTCCTTCTACAAGCTATTTCGGCTTTTAAATTGCCTGGGGAGAGATTGGTGACAATATCTCGCCCATTTCTGTTCACAAACGTCTGACAGGGCGTACCTTAGATTTGTTTGCCATTATCCAAAGCGAATATCTCTTGAAGACTCAAGTCGAGACTCTCTTGGTTCATTACGGATATCTCTAGGTTCTCGAATATCCCGAGATTCAATACGAATGTCTCTAGACTCTCCACGAGTGTCACGGGATTCCAAACGAATGTCTCTAGATTTACCGCGTATATCACGAGGTTCACGAATGTCACGAGATTCACGTATCCTTCACCCATCCTTTATTTTTCATCATTTCACGTATCCTTCACTTTCCTTCATCTTTCTTTTATCGACCTTCATTTCTTTCATTCACTCACTCATTTCTTTCTTTTTTTTCTTTCTTTTATCGATCCTTGAGTTTTCCTTCGCTTATTTTTCATTTTTTTCTTTCAAATATCCTTCAATTTTCTTTTTCCTTCTTTTATCAATCATTCATTTTTCTTCAACTTCACCTTCATTTATTTGCCCATTTTCTTTTCTTTATCAATTCTTCATTTCTTTATTGCAATTCACCTTCATTTCTTTCTTTCTTTTCTTTTCTAAATTTTTCATTTCTTTTATTCCTCCTTAATTTATTTCCTTTTTTCTTTCATTTCTCAATTCTTCATTTTTTTCTTTCATTTCTTTCTTTTTTTCTTCCTTTTCTCAATTCTTAATTTCTTTCTTTCATTTCTCTTTCATTTCTTTCTTGTTTCTTTCTTTTCTCAATTCTTAATTTCTTTCTTTCATTTCTCCTTCATTTATTTCCTTGTTTTTCTTTCTTTTTCAATCCTTCATTTCTTTCTTTCATTTCTCCTTCATTTCTTTCCTTTTTTTTCTTTCTTTTCTCAATTCTTAATTTCTTTCTTTCATTTCTCCTTCATTTCTTTCCTTTCTTTTTTTTTCTTTTTTCAATCCTTCATTTCTTTCTTTCATTTCTCCTTCATTTATTTCCTTTTTTTTCTTTCTTTTATCAACCCTTCATTTCTTTGTTTCTTACACGTAATTCTTCATTTTTCCCTTATCTCTCCTTCATTTCTTTTATCTTTCATCTATCATTAATTTCCTTTTCTTTCTTTTATCTATGCTTTCCTTCCTTCCTTCCTTCCTTCCTTCCTTCTTTCTTTCTTTCTTTCTTTTTCTTTTTATCACCATTAACTTATTTGTCGTCTATGTCTATTAAATTACAATATCCATCTTTATTTCCCCTCTCGCTAATTTAATCTTAAATCCCTTTAGGCATGTTACAAAATCTAAAACCTATGCATCCTTATTACCCTCTCCTATACATCTCTTCTTTCTCTTCCTCTTTTCTCCATCTTGTGCGTTCTCTCTTTTTCTCTCAAAACGCTATCTCCCTCCCACTTACTGTACCATGTCTCCTTCCAGCCCCTTCATCATGAATTAAATTCCCCGAGTCAAAATCCTTCTGCTGCACTCAATTCGCCACTTTTCTCTTCACACTCATAAAACTAATTGAATTAACATCTATTACACAAACTAGTAAATATATGCACCCTCCGTAGGGTGCAAGTATTTAAGTTTTAAGGTAATAAAATATCGTATTAAATTAGAAAGCCAATGAAACTAAATAAAAATGCATATAAAAATGCATAGAACAACTGAAACTTACTCTTCCATCACTCTCACTTTCATTTTTATTTTTTCTAATTTAAGTATAAATGACAGTTATTTTTTCTTGTTAATGGATTTCATTTAAGATTCATTGAAGAGATTGTTGCTTATATTCATTAAAATAAAACCAAACAGTTAGAAATCAATAATACTAAGCACATATTTATTAAAATCACATTTTTAATATCAATATGCAAATTAGCCTTCCCATTCACACTGTAAACCGCTATTTTGTTGTATATATAAATATAATTGCATATTGTCAGTATATAGACATAGTTAACAGTATTAATAATGTAAAACAATTTTATTAATAATTGAGGTTTAAATAAAAATAAAATCATTGAGAATGTGATGTCAATTACTAAGGGAATGGTGACTTGAGTAGTGATTTAGTTTCGGTTACAGACAGAAAAACACACAATCTCCATTATAATAAGATAAGAATGCCGAACAACCTTCGTTTAAGGGCTTTAAGAACTGAAGGAATTTTCCCCCACCCCCCGGGACTGCAAGCCACAAGTTTCTTGGCCCTAAAAGCTGAATTCCAAACGTCATAACCACCTCAGTTATTTGCCTTCGGGCTGAGCGGTTTTATTGCAAGCTGCTTTTTGCAGCCATAGACAAGTTTGGTTTATTTTATAATATGGAAGCGCTCGCCTTGCGGAAACTCGGACAGGAGCGATGACCAATATGGACGGGTAGAAAGAGAAAAGAGAAAGAGAAAGGGAAAGAGAAAAGAGAGAGAGAGAGAGAGAAAGAGAGAGAGAGAGAAGAGAGAGAGAGAGAGAGAGAGAGAGAGAGAGGAGAGGAGAGGGAGAGTCATGGGTATCCGTGCTGTCAGCATGACCTGCATGATAATAATAAATGATGATAATACAGACTAGGGTAGGTCGATTTTTCACTTTTTTAAAATATGAAATTGTCCATCTATGCGAAAGTTGTGTGTTAGTATACTGAATACTGATACCAAAAATTAGATCTTTTACTTGCACCATTGTATGAGGAAATAGCATCAAAGATCGTATGCTATCCTTGTTTTTACAAGATTTGGCCGAGAGATTGGTTAGAAAATTTACCGTTTTCACTGTTTAAATCAGAAAATGTTATTTTGTTTTATCAAAATGAAACAAATTAAATATTATAAATAGAATTCAAATTAAAAATGTGCACCACCTATCACCACCGACACCAATTTCTTGGCCAAAGATAGATGGACAATTTGATATTTTTAAAAAGTGAAAAATCGACCTACCCTAATGCACGCCCATGTACGTGCATATATACTCATACAGATATACTTGTATCCACTCCTTAAATCACCGAAGTTAAGCAGCGATAAGCATGTTCAATACTTAAATGGGTGACCTCGTAAGCCAAAACAGCTACTCTAAGCAATTTAAATCCTTTGTTTCTCAGATTTATTTGATTCGATATTAAATGTCAGAAAAGAGTTAATATGCCGTAAAACAACAAAACAACCAACCAATCAACTAACCGAAGTTAAGCAACGATGAGCCAATTCAATACTTAATTGGGTGACGACTTAAGCAACAGCAGGTACTGTAAGCAATCTGTGTCTTGTGTTTATAACTGTTGTGATGTTAGTCCCAACAGTAAAAAAGAAGTCAAGTCGAGATGGGGTAAAATAAGACAAGTGTATTTACAATTAATGGTACATGTACGACTAGCTTGTCGTTAACGGGAACAGTGCTCCCTTTCCACTCGGTGTCTCACTATTTATAGTGAGAACCGGTGCATGTTCTCCACTGTAGGAACGGCCGGTACAACAATAACCATGATTTGATTCGGCATTAAATGATCCGAAAGAGGGTTGCTATGTAGTAAAACAAAAACAACCAAACATCTATTAGTTAACATAGAAGAGAGGGGTTCATGCCTTTGCCAAGGGTATTAGTATTATATGAAATGCAAACAGTCTCGTCCAAAATTTTGATTACAGTCAAGTTACGCGGAAAGCACCGTTCCCGCTAAATCACCGAAGTTTTATGGGGTTGCCATAAGGGCAATAGGATTGGGGCAATCATATAGGTGCTGGGGCTTGACATGGCCAGTCGATTGATCGGTGGGGGTCTGTCCGACCGCCCGTTTAGCCTAAGTAAAAGTCTATGTGGAGTGTTGCATGTCATGGACTGCTCACCCGCAAGGATTCCATTCAGCATCACGGGTCGCCACCCACGGCAAACAGGTTGTCTCATCGAGGGAGTCTTACCCATATTCAGAGGTGCAATCGGTGTATTCTAACGCCGCAGTCGACAGGGCGGGACTCATCTGACCACCATAAACTTAGCCACTCATTCAATGCGTGACGTTATGGGTCTTCATTCTCATTTACGTCTTTATGTTTGAAAATTAAAATAAAACCCTTCGCCGCCATTCTCCATTATATACACACACACACACACACACATATATATATATATATATATATATATATATATATATATATGCATGTTGAATTAAACAAAAGACACATTTTCTGGCCAACTTTTAAATAGTTGGGTGGAATTCGTGGATTAGTCCACCAAAGTTCATGTCCCGAGTACTTTCGGCACTTCGAAGTGCCATCATCAGGGGTGATGTGTTCTAGTTTTTCAAGTTATATTAATGGATGTGGAGGCTGGAAGGAGGAGAATTGATGGAAAGGTACTATAGGCATTTTAAAACTTCGAAGTGATGAGTGTATTCAATACTTAATTGGGTGACCACTTTAGCAACAGCAAGTACTGTAAGTAAACTGAGTCTTTTGTTTATCTTAATTTTTGAGGTGAGGCTCGACGTGTTTTATTATCATTTTTTATCTGTTGTCGTCATCTTTATTGTGGTATTTAGAAACATAACGTTTTGGCCGCTGTATCCTCCGGCCTTCTTTAGTCAAACTATTCAAAATGATTTCCCGAGTTGGGTCATTACTATACACGGATAGAGAGGTAACACCTGAAGAATATTGGAGGAACATTGCGTTTTTACATCTATCTATACATATATAAAGGGCAGTTATATGTATGTATGTCCGGAGGAAACTTCTATCTATACATATATAAAGGGCAGTTGTGTGTATGTATGTCCGGAGGAAACATCTATCTATACATATATAAAGGGCAGTTGTATGTATGTATGTCCGGAGGAAACTCCGAAAATAAAACAATTAACGACAAAGTAAATATATAATGTAATGTAATTACATTTCACTTAGCGCTAATACTATTGGTAAATGTATGAATCCTACTCTCCATGCAGCTATGGCTAAATAGTAGGGCAGACTGGGCTCTTTAACCTTGGTTAGGCAACTAGTCTAGGAGAAGGAAAACTCTGAATTCAAACCTGTTGAACTCCGCTTAAGAAATTGACCTTGTGTCACATCGTGCGGAGGGGTTGGGAAATATATATATATATATACACGTTCACTATCACCAGATCTTGCTTTTTGAGCAAAACTAATTCAGATTTTATTTCTATTTGTGAAGATAATTAAGAAATGAAATTTAAATGATAACAGCATGGAATTTTTTTTCATTTAATATTGTAAATAGTAGACATTGATTTTTCTTTTTAAAGTGGCTGGATCAACGCAAGGTATTTCTTGCCTGTGGATTTTAATGGGTCATCCTGTCGGGGGATCCAAATCACGATTAAGTAATAATGTACCTAGAAGACTAACTTACAAAAAAAAAAGACTCTACTCAAGCGACGCCAGGTAATCATCGGTATTTCAGTCTCGGAAGACTATAATGTAGTTTTTGTGCCCTTGAAGTTGCAGTGCCTCTCAGATATCGCATGGGAAGGTGCCCCTGAAGATGTTGATGTGCCGGTGATTTGTTGCCACTGCTTTCTTCTGGACCTCTTTGCTTCATGATGTTGCGCCATCCTGGAGCAACACCATGAAGTAATAATGGACCTACGAGACTAACTTACAAAAAAAAAAACTCTACCCAGGCGACACCGGGTAGCCGCTTCTAGTACCACAATAAAGACGAAGAATCGAAATAATAAAGAAAAAGCCCTAAAAGTTTTAAAGATAAAGAACAGTTTTAATTAACTTCTGAGATTCCCTTTGTATACAACATTTCTTATTATACCATCTTTTGTATATTGGGGGTGGGTGGTAGAGTGCTATTTACGGTTGGACATAGAGCTGGCCAAGTGAAAAATATGGATTTGATCTTGGTCCATTCAACTATTTATAAAATCAAAAATACTTTGTATTGTATATCAACGTCTCTATCTCACTTCATTTGGCTAGAAATGGCATATTTTGCCATCGACTGATCTTCAGTGACCTCCTGAAATCACATTCAGAGGTCAACGTTTGAGATCAGATCAATATCCATGCCAAAAATCTGTTTGACCGTGATCCTCTCACGGACTGATAGACAAATAGACTAAAACATAATAGTATAGGTAATGAGTGGAAGAAGAAGAAGAAGAAGAAGAAGAAGAAGAAGAAGAAGTGAAAGAAAGAAGAAAGAAAAAGAAGAAAGAAAGAAAGAAAGAAGAAGAAGAAAGAGAAGTGAAAGAAAGAAAGAAAGAAAGAAAGAAGAAAGAAGAAGAAGTGAAAGATTGAAGAAGAAGAAGAGAAGAAGAAAGAAGAAAAAGAAAGAAAGAGAAGAGAAAGAGAGAAAGAAAAGAAACATGAAGAAAGAAAGAAAGAAGAAGAAGAAGAAGAAGAAGAAGAAGAAGAAGAAGAAGAAGAGAAGAAGAAAGAAGAAGAAGTGACAGAAGAGAAAGAAAAGAGAGAAAGAAGAAGAAAGTAAGTAGGTAATAGAAGAAGAAGAAGAAGAAGAAGAAGAAGAAGAAGAAGAAGAAGAAGAAGAAGAAAAAGAAAAAGAAGAAAGAAGAATGAAGAAAAGAAAGAAAAGAAAGAAAGAAAGAAGAAGAAGAAGAAGAAGAAAAGAGAAAGACAAAGAAGAAGAAAGAAAGAAGAAAAGAAGAAAAGAAAGAAGAAAGAAGAAGAAGAAGAAGAAGAAGAAGAAGAAGAAGAAAGAAGGAAAGAGAAGAAAAAAAGGAGAAAAAAAGGAAGAAAATAAATAGAAGAAAAGAAAGGAAAAAAAAGGAAGAGAAAATGAAAAGAAGATAGGGGGGCGGAATGAAAAGAAAAAGACAAAAGGAAAGGGGGAAGAAAAATAAGTAGTAGTAGATAAAGAGGAAGAGGAAAAGGTAAAGAAAAGACAAAGTAAACCGAAAAGAATTGAATGAAAGTAAGAAGTAGATGAAAAATGAAAATGAAAGTGAAAGTAGAAGAAATAAATGGTTTATGCATTCGAAATATCAAATGAGAAAGGATTCGGTTTGACTGGTGAAGTTATCGTCATTATTCTTTCTTTTGTTTGTGTTATTCTTATTCATTGTTTCACCTCTGTAGATCGTTAGTATGTTTCTAATAGAACTGTTATTCAGTGAGTGAGTTATGTCAAAGAATTTGGATTGCGGTGGAGTCTACAATGAAGGGAAGGAGGATAGATAGATAGACATATTAGCAGATACTGATAGGAGAGAAACTGGGGAAACGTTCTGATTTAATTTGTACTTTGTACTTAGATACGAAGTAAAGAAGAAGAAGAAGAAGAAGAAGAAGAAAGAAGAAGAAGAAGAAGAATGTTTGAAGAGGAAGAAAGATAATGGCTAATGAAAAGAAGGGAGAGAAAGAAAAAAAGAAAGTAGTAGTAGTAAAGAAGAAGAACAAGAAGAACAAGAAGAACAAGAACAAGAACAAGAAGAATGTATCAAGAAGAAGAACAAGAAGAAAAATGGCTAACGAAAAGAAAGAAAAGAAAGATAGAAGAAAAAGAAGAAGAAGAAGAAGAATGTTTGAAGAGGAAGAAAAATAATGATTAAGGAAAAGAGGGAAAAGAAAGAAAAAGAAGAAGAAGAAGAAGAAAAAGAAGAAGAAGAAGAAAAAAGAGTGGCTAATGAAAAAAGGAAAAGAAAGAAAGAAAGAAGAAAGAAAAGAAGAAGAAGAAGAAGAAGAAGAAGAAGAAGAAGAAGAAGAGTGGCTAATGAAAAGAAGGAAAAGAAAGAAAAGAAAGAAAAAGAGAAGAAGAAGAAGAAGAGAAGAGTGGCTAATAAAAAGAAGAAAAAAGAAAGAAAGAAAGAAAAAGAAGAAGAGAAGAAGAAGAAGAAGAAGAAAGAAGAAAGAGAAGAAGAGAAGAGAAGAAGAAGACATTTGAGCTCTAAAGTGAATCGAAGAAACTAAGTCACCGTAGCAGGACGAGAGAAAAAATGAAAAAGCCTTCTCTACTGAATGAAGAGAGAGAGAGAGAGAAAAGAAAGAGAGAGAGAGAGAGAGAGAGAGAGAGAGAGAGAGAGGTGTGCATGTGTGTGTGTGTGCGTGTGTGTGTATGCGTGTGTTTTTTTTGGGGGGGGGGAGGATGAGATACAAAAATGTCTGGTCGTCTTTCCATTCGGTTGAGCAGCAAACGCGGGGAAAACGGAAAGAAAAAGAACAAACAACAAAACAAAAAAAAAAACATAAAAAAAACAACAACATAAAAAACAAAAAAAAACAAAAACAAAAA
>CM042160.1:92171628-92185081 GCA_023376005.1 Doryteuthis pealeii | reverse complement strand
CGCCTGAACACATAGCTGGATGGGAGGGATTTGTTGTTAATGGATTTTCTATTTGGACACATGGCCTAGTGGATAAGATAGTTAGGTTAAGACAGTTCTAAGTGACAGTTATCTCTGGATTCCGGGTTCAATCCTGAGTAGAGACAGTAACATAGAAAAATAATTGATTAAAATATGCTATATTATCCATTTTATAATTTCTTTCCTTTATTCATTTTTAACACACACACACACACACACACACACACACACACACATATATATATATATATATATATATATATATATATATATATATTAAAGCCTAAAGAGAAGATGGAATTTTAGAATTTAATTTCAATTCCTTTGTCTTTTATTTGATGGAACTTAGAATAAAAAAAACATTTTTTTTCCTTCTTTGTTTTCAAATTATTCTGTTACGGGATTTGAGGGAACAATGAATTATCTTTTTAAAAAGGAAAAAAGAAAAACAAAAAAAAATGTCCATGTCTTTCGAGATATTAATGCATAAATATTTTTATGCCTCTCTTGCCCTCGGACGCCTTTTTTCTATTTGGGCTGAGACAAAATGCAAGGAATTGTTTATGTTTTTTGGGGCTTGTTTCTTATTTCATTATTGGAAATTCAAAATAATTTTTCGGGGAAAACTTTTCTCATACCGAAATCTACATATATAGATAATTCAATGGCTTGTTTGTTAGGCCGATTTTGTTTTGTTTTATTTTTAAAAAAATGACAGAATGAAATGAAAATGTCCAATACTGAATTGATACAAGTTCACATTTTAATCTTACACAACACACACACACACACACACACACATATATATATATATATATATATATATATATATATATATATATAAATTATGTATGTATATATATATATATATATATATATATATATATATTGTAGGTTGGTTGGTTGGTTGGTTGGTTTACTGATTTTAACGGCATACCAACCCGTCCGGGGTTATGTCATGCCTAACGGTTAGGGTGTAATACATATTGTGTATTCATATATATACTTTTAGTAATTGGTTTTAACAATGTGTTAGCATCATTGGGGATTATGTTGTATGGTATTGATTTGTTTCATGTCTATATTCTATGGTATAATTTTATTTCCCTAAAAAAGAGAGAATATCCTCTATGTTGACATTTTCAAACAGATCTTTCATATTGTTTGCTTTAAAATAACGGTTTCTGATGTGAGCAAAAAATCTGGGTAGAATGGATAGGCAAAAAACAAAACAAAATAACACTGATGTATTTCAGTTTTTTACCATTGAAATGTACAAATACTGGAGATTTTTAAGAAGAATTTCAATGTTATTTCTATGTATATTTTAATTTTTCAATATCTTCGAATATAAATCAAATCTTCATGATTTTTGCACAAAAAGCCGGAATCGTTGATATTTAATGTGTATATATATTTACTTTTCGTTAATTGTAATTGGTAATTTGCTTGAAGCATTGTTAAGTATGTTATTATATATTAATGATTTGAAGGCAATTACAATGCATATAGAAAATAAAAACAAAAAGATGTTATTTTTGTCTTATCGATTTCAAAGTAAACCTTTATCTTCAGAGACAGTTTTCAGTTTTTCTTTTCTTTTTTTTGTGTCATTATTTTTTTCTTTCTTTTTCTCTCCTCTTTTTTTTTCTTTTCTTTTCTTTTTTCTTTATGTTATGAAATGAATGAAATTTTCGTTAATTGTTTTATCTTCGTAATTTCCTCCGGACATACATACGCACAACTGTCCTTTATATACGTATAGATAGATTATAAACATTCTTTCTAGGCCACCACAAATAGATGTTTTAAGTTTAATGTAGTAGTGTCCATCAAACAAGTTTGTATCTTTGTTGATCTGAAAATTATATATGCAGACATACCAACCAGTGATTAAACTCTTAACCTGTCATTTTATTTATTTCGACACGTTTCTTTTTATACGTATCAACTCCGTCCTGGTCTTAACTATTTCAGTCCATTATCATTTATTTATGTAAAAATGGAAATTGGAAATGAATCGGACGATATGAGGAAGAATGAATAAAGAAAAGAAAGTATAGAATGGATAATAAAAGATGAATTTAATCAATATCAATTACACATGTGTTTCGGTCAGTTTATCTTTGTGTACACGATTCAAACTATTATTATTATTTAATAATAAACAAATGAAATGAAATAATTATTTATTTATGTATATTTCAATTGTTTATTTGTCCTTATTGACATTTATACACTCGGTTACACAGTTCGTATTTATCTATCTCAATATCTTCATATCTTCATATCTATCCTGGTTCATATCGATCTACCTATTTCACTATCTATCTATCTATCTATCTATCTATCTATACTGCTACTCTCATATCTATCTATCTATCTATCTATCTACCTACGTACTTACCTATGTTTATATCCATCTATCTACCTATCTCACTATATACACAGTTCGTATTTATCTATCTCAATATCTTCATATCTTCATATCTATTCTGGATCATTTGAGATCTACCTATTTCTTCTTATCTATCTATCTATCAATCTATCTATCCTGCTACTCGCATATCTATCTATCTATCTATCTATCGATCGATCTACCTACATACCTACCTATGTTTATATCCATCTATCTACCTATCTCACTATGTTCGTATCTATCTATCTATCTATCTATCTATCTTTCTCACTATGTCCATATCTATGTATCTGTCTATTTATCTATCTATCTATCTATCTATCTATCTATCTATCTATCTCACTATGTGCATATCTATCTATATATCTACCCCACTACGTTAATATCTATCTATCTATCTATCTATCTATCTATCTATGCCATCTATTGTTGGAATATTTGGCTATATAGTTATTTACTAAGCTTAGCTTAGATGCGGCACAAGGCCAGGAGTATGGGGCACCCAATGAGAATCGAATTCACAAATTATCTACTAAGCGTAGCTTATATGTGCCACAAGTCCAGAAGTACGGGACACCCAGTGAGAATCGAACTCATTAACAAAGGTTTGCTAATCTAGCTTTTATTATTTGGGAACGATATTACTACCAATGGTTTCCTGCTTTTTTATTTTTATTTATTTTTTTAATTAAAAAAAACTATTTTGTTTACCGGATGAATGCTTTTAGCAGGAAACCATTGGTAGTAATATCTTTCCCAAATAAATGAATAAAAACTAAATTTGTCACTTTATTTGTCACTTCATTCAGCTATATATATATATATATATATATATATATATATATACCTAACTTATTGGTAAATCCTCGCACTGAGAAAAAAAACAGCAAATAGTTTGATTGTAAAAAATATACTACCAAACATCAACCGGGAAGAAAAAATTACTTGGAAAAAAGAAAAGACCAAGATAATCGTACCAATAAAAATAATCTATTGGTACAATATTTTGGCCAAAAGAAAAAACAATTTATATGCATATATATATATATATATACAAAACCGCCAGAAGACTAAAGCTAATAAGTAAAAAGTGCTCAATACCTAAGTAGAGCAAATAATTTAGATTTATATATATATATATATATATATATATATATATATATATATTCATATTACTAAACAATTTCAGTATGTTCTTATCTATCTCAATATGGTCATATTTATCTATCTATTTCGCTCTGTGTCTTTGTACCAATTTCACGTTTCCGCTTCTTAATTAGTTCGTATCTATCTGTTGGCAGAATTCCAAATTCTTCAGAATGTCTATTAACACCAGAACCGTAAACCCAAATTCACAGACCCCCACCCCACCCCACCCCCACCTAAAAAGAAGAGAAAAAAAGAAAAATTACACTGCTGCCCTCACTGGCAATCCCTGATAGAAGTGATAGCAACATTCGCACTTCAACGGATTCGGTGATTGGTCACTTTCTGCCTGGATTTGGTGAACCCATTTATGAAGTGACCCGAGATCTTAACCCTTGCAAAACCAATCCCCCAGTAACCGCGGTAACCTTATTTTGGGAATCAACATGTCATAATCACAAACAATCAATCATAATATCTCCCTCACCCCATCCTACAGCACCCTACCCCCACAACACCAGAAATAAAAATGGCTTCACTCCCTTTCCAATTCAGAGATGTAGAATCAACATCATACTCGCGTTCAGAGGAATGGCTGTGACTAGCATCCATTCACCAGACAGGTAGGTCCTGTACTATTGGTAAAGTAGAAATGGGAAGATAGACATGTAGAAATTGGAAGGGGGAGATACGAAGATCAAAAAGTTTAACAAATTCATTTCCTCGAGGGTCCTTTGATTTTTTACAAAATTTAGAAGTAAAAGCTTCTAAACAACTTGTAACCTTGTTTTATGAATATGACAAAAGAAAAGTAAATGCTACTATCACATGACCATACAATTTAGAAATAAAGAAAAAAACTTTCCCAAACACCATTTTATGAAACAACTGGCTCGTCTACTCCGAAGCTTACTTGTACACAGGGATTCCCCCAGATTCATAATTGCATCACTTCACCATTGAAAAAATTTAAATTGAACAAAAAAATCCTCTAATATCATTAACTATCAATGATTATTTTTTCATATATCATCTATTTTTCAAAACCAGTTGTATGAATAAGCAACAAATTGCCAAGATGGCTGAATCAAATCAATATAGTGAATAGACAAAAAAAAAAAAAAAAGAAATAAAAAAAGAAAGACTGTAACCGAATACAAAGCTCTGTACCAACTATCAGAACACAGTCATGTTGGGGTATATATGCATCCAAGTATCTACATTAAAGATAGCAGCCCATCGAAATATTGTTACATAATCTATGCGGTTGCATAAGATTATTGTCGGTCCCCTGTAATTCTGAGGGGATGATCCTTTTCATACCATGGCCGGGTCCTTCCATGGAAAATTACAGAAGCCCGCCAAAATACGTGAAGTCACGTGGGACCTGTTCGGTCGCCAGTTTTCTGTTAGACGTCAGGCAGAGAAGTCGACCATTTTAGGTCCTGCCTAAAACTGGAACTCACGCGCGCTATGTTAGTCAGATATTTAGTTACATGAAATGTATAGTTAAGGAAATAAAAGTTTGTATAAGTAAAATGTTCTTGTGGTTGATGAATGTCTTGATAACAAGACTAAGAAATGAATCCAGGACGAACAGCCAGCAGGGACATAGCAAAAAAAAGTCCAGACCTTAGAAGATATCCAAGACGCTAGACCAGAGACCAGACCAAGCCAAGATGATAGAAATACCAAAGACGATCAGAAGAATAGACGGCCAAAGAGATAGACGACCAGATATAGAAGTAAGCAAGGATAAGAAGAGGTATGCAACGTTATAATTATTTAGTGCCAGTGAGGAAGGCGCTATGCAACAATATATTGGGTTATTCCACTGTGTACTTTGGCCAAGCTCATTGCCTACTGTTTTTAACCTGGACACAGTGTAAATACAGAGTGTGTACATAGCTGTTGCATGTACTTTTTTGGTGTTTGGTGAACGCTGGTGTGTCCATGTGTAGGCATCCACATTAGTTCGTCACTTATGAGTTAGTCCTTACTTCTCAAGCAGTGCCTAGCACAGACACAGACACACACACACACACACACACACACATATATATATATATATATATATGTGTGTGTGTGTGTGTGTGTGTGAAGAAAGGAAGTGAATCCGACGGTATGTAGTATATTGAGAAAAAAATGAAAATGGGTTAAGTGGTGAGTTTATTGGCCGACGCTGCAGTGTTTCGATCTATTAATTAGATTATCTTCAGGGCTTTTGTTGGTATGTGGAAGGTAATAAGAAATTTTTTATCACAGAATAACGAGAAAAGCGAGTGGTAGTCCTTGTTATTCAGTCTGTTTAAAAAAATTTTTTATATATGTATATGTATATATACATATATAGAATGGGAATTTTTGTGACACCGGGTTTCACTCCGTAGTGCATTCGTTAGATGGATTCTGATGAATGCACAACTGCATGAAACCCAGGTTCACAAAAATTCCCATATAATATTGATATATACAAATATATATATTATATATCCTAAAGAAAGTTTCCTTTGTAAACTGAAATGCTCGAACATCGACTAATCAGTATAACATACCGTGTTTGTTCTATATTTTCTCCATATTATATATATATATATATATATATATATATATATATATATATATATTCTTAGATAGGTAATATCTCTATCTCTGACATTGAGCAATTCATTAATAATACCATAAAAACTTGGTCAACTATTACGATAACCATATACTATCTCTATAAATATATATATATATATATATGTGTGTGTGTGTGTGTGTGTGTGTGTGTGTATGTGCTTAAATCAATTTAGAAGTATACTGTTCCTCTATCCCAAACGGGTGGCCATTTAAGCAACAGCAGGTACTGTGAGAAACTGAATATCAAAATTACTTGATTCGGTATTAAATGACCTGAAAATCTGACGTGAAACAACCAACGATCCAAACAAAAAAACAAACATCTATTAAAAAATCATCCAATCCTGAAAATCATTTCATCCAAAATCCAAGGGGAGATCGAACCTTAACCCATTCGATTTCCAGTCAAATAACCTAACCACAACGTCATTCTCCAAATTCAAAAAAAAAAAAAAAGCTACAAAATCCAACGGGAGATTGAACCTTAACCCATTGGGTTTCCAGTCAAATAACCTAATGTTGGAATTTTTGGTTTATAAGGCGTGTGCCTGATGTTCACTTCTACTTATAGACTCGCCGATAACCATATGACCAACCTATTGACCAACCACTGGCAGTATTCTGCTGCTGATATTATTATTTATACTGGCTGTTCTGGCCATACCTGCACATATTGCATCAAACATTCGTGGACGACGGATCATAGGATTATATCACTGGACCTTTGACACTACGTAGGATTCCAAAACTTAGGACTTATTCACTTACCAAAGGATTCTATAACTCAGAATTTACTTACTCATTTACTTTAAGTCCTTTACAACTGGCCAAGGATGGCGGCCAGATACTTAACACCTAACCACAACGTCATTCGCCAAATTAAAAAAAAAATAGCTACAAAATCCAACGGGAGATTGAACCTTAACCCATTCGGATTTCAATTAAATAACTTTACCACAACACTATTTCGTAAATTAAAAAAAAAAACTGGCTACAAAATCAAGGGGAGATCGAACCTCAACCCATTCGGTTTCCAATCAAATAACCTAACCACAACGTCATTCTCTAAATTAAAAAAAAATAGCTAGAAAATCCAACGGGAGATTGAACCTCAACCCATTCGGTTTCCAGTCAAATAACCTAACCACAACACTATTCCATAAATTTTTTTAAAAAATGGCTACAAAATCCATTGAAAGATTGAACATTAACCCATTGGGTTTTCAGTCAAATAACCTAACCACAACACTATTCCATAAATTAAAAAAAAATGACTACAAAACCCAATGCGAGATTGAACCTTAACCCATTCGGTTTCCAGTTAAATAATCTCACCACAACACCAATTCTCAAATTCCATAAATTTGGCTACTAATACGAAGAAGGACAACATGATATTTAATGCCCAGCCCAAATACCCCCTTTTCCACCCCACCCCCCGGATTTTTTACCCCCTCCCCCCGTTCTGAGATGGTTGCCTGCCAGACGTGGAACAAATATTCCCACCTTATAATCGAATGACGTTGACAGTTTCTCACACCCCAAGAATTGTTTAATATTCTTCGACTTGTGAAGCTTGGACAAATAACAAATTCTGGCTCCATGTTGCAATAAAATATTCAATAGGTGATGAGAATTGTCAGCCTCATATCTCGATGCTTAATACTATTTAGATTTGGTTGGAAACCCATCGACTATTAACGATAATAACGGCACATATCCATACCAGTCTATTAATCTTCGTCTAGAACTATCTATGTTGGTCTGTTCATCTCTCTCTCTCTCTCTCTCTCTCTCTCTCTCTCTCTTTCTCTCTCTTGGTCTGTTCATTATCTATCTCTCATGGTCTGTTTCATGTCTAACCATCTATTTATCTATCTTAGTTTTTTATTATCTGCCTATCTATCTATATTTGTATTTTCATATCTATCTATCTATCTATCTATCTTAGACTTTTCATATCTATCTATCTATCTTTCTGTCTATCTCAGACGTTTCATATATATCAATCTCAGAATTGTCATATCTATCCATCCATCCCATCCATCCATCCATCTATCTCTCTCTCTCTCTCTCTCTCTCTCTCTTCTATATAATATATATATATATATATATATATAATTGATAATTGAATCATATTACCACGACCAGATAACTCGGCAAACACCATTTGCGACGTCCGGAGCACTGGACAGCTGTTTCGATCTCCTTTGCTCTCATCAGCAGTGCATACCACGTTTGTGGCATGGACTGGTGGCCCAGTGTGTTGAGTCTCCGCTCTTCACGCTGTGGTCCACTGGTTCAATCTCTAGTGGCGAAGATTGTGGTATGCACTGCTGATGAGACCAAAGGAGGTCGAAACAGCTGTCCAGTTGCTCCGAATGTCGCAAATGGTGTTTGCCGAGTTGTCTGGTCGTGGTAATATGATTCAATTATCAATTATATATAATTCCTCTATCAAATTTAATAATATAATATATATATATATATATATATATATATATATATATCAGTATTTTCATTATCTATCTATCTTTATATTTTCATATCTATCTATCTATCCAACAATCTTAGACTTTTCATATCTATCTATAAATCTCAGAATTGTCATCTCTCGCTTTCTCTCTCTCTCTCTCTCCCTCTCTTCTCTCTCTCTCTCTCTCTCTCTCTCTATATATATATATATATATATATATATATATATAATATATATATAAGACTTTTCATATCTATCTATCTCAGACTTTTTCATATCTATCTATCTATCTATCTATCTCAGACTTTTCCTATCTATCTATCTATCTTTCTATCTGTCTATCCTTCTATCTCAGACTTTTCCTATCTATCTATCTATCTATCTATCCAAGACTTTTCATATCTATCTATCTATCTATCTATCTATCTATCTCAGACTTTTCATTATCTATCTATCTATCTATCTCAGACTTTTCATATCTACCTATCTATCTATCTATCTATCTATCTCAGACTTTCCATATCTATCTATCAATCTATCTATCTCAGACTTTTCATATATATCTCAGACTGTTCATATCTATCTATCTATCTATCTATCTATCTATCTATCTCAGACTTTACATATCTTTCTATCAATCTCAGGATGTTCATATCTATACATCTATCAATTTCACAACTTCCCTATCTATCTATCTATTATCTATCTATCTATCTATCTATCTATCTATCAATTTTTCCTATCTATATATCTATCTAGCTATCTATCTCAGTTCGTTCATATCTATATATGTCAGTTCGAAAACAAATATAATAACACGACTAGACAATGAACTCGCTTTCTGCAATGTCCCAGTCCAGTCCTATTAGCCACACCTTCCACCACCCCACAGCTTTCTTTATTTGTACTTCAATTACTTTTGACATTGGACATTTATCAGAGAGTAAATTGTCATCGTGTTGTTTTAGTTTCAAACCATTTATCATTCCAAAAAAACATTAGCAGATGATGAAGACATTCGTTAAAAATTCATGATATTTATTATTTGAACAACGACTAAGAATGAAATTTACATTTTTTGTGTACTTATTTCCTAAGAGTTTTTGAACAAGGTTTGGTTGCTTTGTTTAATGGCATATCAACTTTAGTGGGTTATTGGACCATATTATTTAGGCACCCCTTTTTGATCTCGATTAAGAAAGGACATGTTTTTCATTTACATCGTCAATATCCAGTTGTTTGTTAGGGGTCAGGGTTAGGGGTTAGGGTTAGGGGTTAGGGTTAGAGGTTTTGGTTAGGGTTAGGTGTTAGTTTTATAAACAAATTTTAAATCTAAAAATCGTCTGTTAACAAACAACCGGATTTTAACGGTGTAAATGAAAAACATGTCCTTTCTTAATCGAGATCATTTTAATGCTCATTTTTTTTATCTACTTAACCTATAGACGGAACCCTAATAGGTACTACCACTCCAGGTTGGAGTGGACCTTGGACATTTATATTACATTTTTTGTGTATTTATTTCTTAAGAGTTTTTGAACATGGGTTTGGTTTATTGTTTAATGGCACATCAGCTTTAGTGGGTTATTTAATGCCAAAGACATCCTTGTAGAAGAAGAGTAGTGGTACAATTTAACCCATAGTTCCAGGGATGAGGGGTTCATGCCTATTCTTAGTGTATTAAACCGAAAATTAACATAATTGCATGCCTGGGCGCGAGCTTGCTTACTACGATGTTGCAGACCAGAACGTTAGCCACTACGCCATCGCCCTGTCGGCTGAGGCTGTAGAATATACCCATTACACCTCTGAAGAGAGGTAAATACACACAATGAGGCCATGTGTCGGCTATGAGTGGCGATCCGGACGGAATCCTGGTGGCTGAACAGTCCATAACATGCAACACTCCAGTTTAAGCCTTGCTAAGGCTAAACAGGCGGTCGAAAAGGCCACAATTGGCTTGTTACGTCAAACCCTAGCATCTATATGATTGTCCCCACCCTATTGTTCTTATGGCACATACCCAATCTCTATTATCATGACTTTAAACTGTAACTAGTTGTGCGAGTTCCAATTCTAGATCTCAGGGGAGTGTGGAGTACTCCTTCATCGCCAATACACCTAGGTACGCTGAACCAGAGTGGTGGTTCTGGGTTGTTTGAATATTGTGGTGTGTGCTTCAATTCCCCTCCTAGATTTATAGATTGGGCGAGGTCACGTAGTTTATTCCTCCAGCCTATCAACAGCCAAAATGCGTGGCTGATTCACTACTTAAACACTGATACTTTCATGGTCTACTTGCAAATTATTGACAAAGGGAACTTACAATACTGAGGATTCTTTACCAAAGGATTACCAAGGATTTCCGCAGGACAAGCACTCTTGCTTAAAGATTAAAGGATAGCCTATATATAAGATTGTAACATACTATTCCCATCAAGAATGAATAAAATAAAACGTCTTCGGCATAAAATAACCCAAGTATTGACATGCCATAAAATCCAACCAACCAATCAACCAACAATATTAAAACAAAACGTCTTCGGCATAAAATAACCCAATGGGTTGACATGCCGTAAAATCCAACCAACATTTATAAAAACAAAACGTCTTCGGCATAAAATAAACCCAATGGGTTGACATGCCGTAAAATCCAACCAACATTTATAAAACAAAACGTCTTCGGCATAAAATAACCCCAATGGGTTGACATGCCGTAAAATCCAACCAACATTTATAAAACAAAACGTCTTCGGCATAAAATAACCCAATGGGTGAACATGCCGTAAATCCAACCAACATTTATAAACAAAACGTCTTCGGCATAAAATAACCCAATGAGAAATAAAGAAAAAAGAAGAAAGAAAAGCAACAAAAAAGAGGAAGAAGAAAAGTGAAAAAAGGGAAGAAGAAAAATAAAGAAAAAAGGAAGAAGAAAAAAAAAAAGAAAAAGGAAGACGAAATAAACAAAGAAAAAGAGGAAAGAGAAATAAAGAAAAAAGAAGAAAAATTAAAAGCAACAAAAAAGAGAAAGAAGAAGGGTAAAGAAAAAGAGAAAGAAAGAAAGAAAGAAAAAAGAAAGAAAGAAAAAAGAGAAAGAAAGAAAGAAAGAAAGAAAAAGAGTAAATAATCCGAACGAATAAAAACAAAGTATTTACTTTCGTAAGTCCAAATAATAATCAATGAACATCCTAATGGGTCATTTCTATTTGAAAAGATCCTAATAAAAAGAATGAATAGAAATCGGGTCTTTATTTTGGCAAAGTCAAATGATGAAGATTGGAAAAGAAAAACAAGAGTCTGTTTGTTTTGGCAAAAACACAAACAAGAAAATTGGGGTGGGGGGATGGGGGGGGTAGGAAGTGATGATTTTTCTTGGTAAACACTTGAATCAGATAAGTAGGAATAAGTTTACAATAGGACCAGCTTTTCTGTGTCCTACCCATAACGTTAAACTGTACCTAATGGTGAGGTTCCACTTCTGGAGCTTTGAGAAGTTAATAGATATGAGCAAATATCTCAATGATATATATATATATATATATATATATATATATATATATATATGTGTGTGTGTGTGGAGAAAAGTAGACAAACACGGGATGTTGTGGAAACTTGATGTTTATTGTCGACGGTGCAACGTTTCGGTCTCTTATTAGACCATCTTCAGGACTTGGATATAGTTCTTACTCCAATGATGGAAATTCTCAAAATGAGAATTTCCATCATTGGAGTAAGAACTATATTCAAGTCCTGAAGATGGTCTAAGAGACCGAAACGTTGCCCCGTCGACAATAAACATCAAGTTTCCACAACATCCCGTGTTTGTCTACTTTTCTCCACATACTGTCGGATTAACCTCCTCACATTTCTACCATATATATATATATATATATATATATTTTAACATATATGCCCGCCTAAATTTTTTGAACATATATGCCCGCCTAAATTCATTAATTATTAACTAATTAATTTTCAAAATTAGGTATGACTTCAATTAAGCACATATCCTCCAAAAATTGTCGGCTAAAAAGGCCATATGAAAAATAAACACATTTGTTTGTTTACTTTACTTCATATATATATATATATATATATATATATATATATATATATGTGTGTGTGTGTGTGTGTGTGTGTGTGTGTAAAAATGAAACTGGAAGTGAATCCGACGGTATGTTGAAAGAATGAATAAAGGAAAGAAAGTATAGGATGGATAATAAAGGATAATTTTAATCAATATCACTTACACGTGTTTCGGCCAGGAGTTTATCCATGTGTACATTATTCAAACTATTATTATTATTAAATAAACAAATGAAATGAAATAATAATAATAGAAAAAATGTAAAAATATTTCGTACACGAACAAATTTCGACCTTCATCAGAGTGAATCTTTATTTGAAATGAAAATCGTTGGAAAAAGTAGATCACTTCAAAAATTCTCCGCTTTTCTCCCTCCAAATATAGGTAAATAGTAGCGCAGAATGGTTGACTGGTTGGTTAGATTTTATGGCATTTCAACCCTCGGTGGGTTATTTTATGCCGAAGACATTTTTGTTTTATTCATTCAATTTCATTTTAAACACTTTTTTAAACACATTTAATGCTCGTTTTTTTTATCTACTTAACCTATAGACGGAACCTTAATAGGTACTACCACTCCAGGTTAGAGTGGACCTTGGACATTTATATTTACATTTTTTGTGTATTTATTTCTTAAGAGATTTTGAACATGGTTTGGTTTATTTGTTTAATGGCA
>CM042160.1:92154128-92166628 GCA_023376005.1 Doryteuthis pealeii | reverse complement strand
CACCCGGAAGAGGTGCATAATTTGCTAGTCAATTTAATGGAGATTGTGTGTTTGTTCTGTCTGTAACCGAGAACTATATTACTATACATAGCCACGAAGTCCCTTGAGTTATTGACACATCTACATTTCTATTATTTTATTTTAAATCTAAACCTCAATTATTAATAAATTGCTTAACATTTTAATATCTGTTAACTTGTCTACATACTGACACATGCAATTATATTTATTATACAACAAAATAGAGGTTTACAGTGGTGAATGGGAAGGCCTAATTTGCATATTAATTATTAAAAAAAATCTGAATTTAATTAAAATATGTTGCTTAGTATTATTGATTTCTAACTTTTTCGGTTTTATTTTAATGATATAAGCAAAATATCTCTTTTCAATGAATCCATTAAATGAGTCCATTACAAGATGAATAACTGTTCATTTTTATTTTTACTTCTTATAAACTAAATACTTAAATTAGAAAAAATAATGAATAAAGAGCGAGAGTGGATGGAAGAGGTAAGTTTTCAGTGTTCCTTTTTTATTATACTCCTCTGTTTCAATCTTTTATATATACTCCTCTGTTTAAATCTTTTTAATCTGTATTTCTTATTTTGTTTCCATTACGCCTTTCTAATTTTAATAACAATATTTTTATTACATTAACATTAATAACTTGCACCGAAGGGTGATATATTTGCTGTATATATTAAAATAGATAATTTACTATTTAATCTTTATTATCGTCTCAAACGAATCTCGTTGATAAAATCATGAAAAATAAATCATTCAGATTCTTTACAATAAAAATGTGGATCTATTCCAATTATTTCTGCCTTTATTCTAACGCACGCGATAAATTTTACTGTCCTTAATTAAGATTAAGGACGATTAAAAATTATGAACATGTTAACTGATTATGATGGCTAAACAAAAATATTTTCAAAATTTTGTAAAAAAAAAAAAAAAAGAATAAAAAAAAAAGAAAAGGAATTATTTTTCCTGATTATCTGTGATACTTATGTTACATTTTTAAACACAATAGGCCTCGTTTTGAGGACATTTTGTGGGTCGGTAGACCATATAATAATTTTTGAAAAAAACACTGAACAAAATTTATTAAAAAAATATCTGAAGGCAATTTGTCAGGGATTGTTTTAGATTTTTCTGTGATTACTTAAGTAAAGTCGTCGGGGTGGCTAGAGTCGGGTATCACGCCAACCAGCCGAGGGAGTCTATCCCGTTTCACTAGCGGCTAGACCACGAGAATTGGTTTTTTGCGATCTGAGAGGTGGAGCGCACACCTACCATCAGCTCCTTACTTTGACGCAGCATATCCCTGTGCTACTCATTACTCCACACTATAGTAACTTAATATATATATATATATTATAATATATATATATTGGTTGTTTGTTGGTTGGTTTTTGAAGGCTGTCAGCAAATGCGAAAGTGTTAAGAAAAAAGAAGGTAACTATGGAATGTTTTTGTTAACACTCTGTCATTTTATTTCCTCAAATATTTCGGGACGAAAATTCGTCATCATCAGAAGAATACTGAACTTAAAGTTGTCTTAGCGGGGCTGCTAGATTCGTTCATATATATATATATATATATATATATATATATATACCATATTATATATATATATATATAATATATATATATTATATATATATATATATATTTGTATATATATATACCTCATTGAGTCTGTTCATATATCATATCCATTCATATTTAACATATTCAATTTCAGTAAATGTCTTTATTATTTCAGTATGTTTCTATCTATCTCAATAGGTTCATATTTATTTTTTCATTTAATTTTTAATTTTCATATCTATCCATATTTTATACATAGCTAACTACCTCACTCAGTTCTGTTCATCTCTATAAAAGTAAGTAAAGTAGTCAAGGGCGGCCTAATGTCGTATCAGCCAGACAGCAGGGAGTCCATCCCCTTTTCACTGCACTCCAGACCGACGAGGATTGTTTCCGGCATCTGATATGGAGCGCCACAACTACCTCAGCTCCTTACTTTACTGCATATCCCGTGCTAAACTCATACTGCTGTTGGCGAGTGGCCGTATCGAACTAGGAACCTTGGTGGTTTCCTAGGTCGAACTGCTCTACCGACTGAGTTAACCACCGGTGTTATTTCACATTACAATAAAGAAAAATTCTGAGGAACAGAAAAGTCTTTGATTATTTTTAGAAGTACAATGTAATTTTTAAAATCGCACACACGAAAAAAATTAGTTCCAGATATTGCTTATTCTTAAAGTTGAGAGATTTTGATAATAAAGTAAGCTCAGTCAGTCAAGCGGCGAGACAACGAGGGAGTCTATCCCCTTTACCCTTTGCACTGGTACAAAGAGATTGTATTTTTTAGCGTTGGGGTGGAGCGGGCACGCAGCTCCAGTCATACGCTTCCTGACTTTAATCGCACGATCCTGTGCTACTCATCAGTACTCATACATTATATATATAAGGAGTATATTATAGTTATAATTATTATATATATATAATATTATATACATATATATTATATAATCGATTTATATAACATATATATATATACAGTATATGATATATATATATATATCGTGGCATGGTAGTTGCACGTATATCCATTGACATCTTTAAATTTGTCCTATCATACATCATCCTCAGGTAGGTCCTCTGCTCAGCCATGCCAGTATCGCACAGAGCTGGCCAATGTTGGATCTTTGGGCTGGTACGACCCACACTATCGTGTCCATGTGTAAAATTTCCCTATGAGAACGCCCCTTTGTCTGTATTGCTTCTTAGGCATGTCTTGTTGCGTCTCACTTAGAAATGTCTTTTTTTTTGTGATAGGAGGTAAGTGGCCGTACAGCGCTCTCATTGGTTGCGGTGCTGTTTCCACTTTGTTTAAAATATGCACGCAGCCATATCCTGTGAAACTCCCATCTAGTGGATTCTGCTAGCGCTTCGTTAGGGCTGAGTCGTGCAGCCGTACTTGTAGCAGTGTACAACTACGGCTTGGAAGACAGTAACCAGATAAGGTAGATCCTTTGATATATAAGATAGATGACATATCTATCTAATCTATACACAACACACACACACAGCTGACACACAACACCTATATATATATATATATAATATATATATATAATATATACTTATATATATATATTATATATAAGGTTAAAAGACGACAGGAAATGAATCCGGGCGGTATGAGTATAGGTAAAAGATATGAAAACACACAATATGCTGGTTAATAGTAAAAACAACAAAAAAAAAAAAAAAGATTTTTAATAACATATTCATAGCTGATATTGAACATATTTCGATTTTATTAAAAATTAATCTTCAGAGCTTGTTATATACCTCGTGTTGTTAGAAGGGAGGAGGGAGTACAAAGTCAATTAGTTCAAAAAAAAAAACCCGTGAATTTAACTGATTGTAATAATTTTTTTTTTTTACTTTTTTTTTGCAACACAAAGGTTTTTGTTTCTGAACCTTGTTTTGAACATTGGTCTTCAATTTTAAATTTTAAAAAAATGATTTCGTTGAATTGTACATTACAAAGCAAGTACAGCCGGTAAATAAGATATGTATCAGCGTACATTAACATTTTTTGGTTTTCTATTTCCTTTAATCATCTAGATAGATAGATAGATAATAGATGCTTTTGGATAGATGGATAGATGATAATTAGAAATAGAGAGTAGATGATAGATAGATTAGATAGACGGATATCAACAACACATAACCATAGATAGATTAGATAGATAGATGATAGATGACTTTGATAGATGGATAGATTGTATTAGATAGAGAGAGATAGATAGATAGATTAGATGATTTGTAGATGTATTAAGATAGAGATAGATAGATGGATAGATAGATAGATAGATAAATTGAATGACTTTTGATTTTGATTAGAATGGATAGATGTAATTAGAATAGAGATAAGATAGATAGACAGATATCAACAGGACTAACATAGATGGATTAGATAGATAGATAGATAGATACCCTTATTAGTGGTATTAGAGGATAATATAGATTAGATATCAAACGGACTGACATAAGATAGAATTTTAGATATATTGATGCTTTGGATAGTAATGGATAGATGTATTAGATTAGAGATAAGTAAGAATAGATAAGATAGATAGACGGTCACAGATTAACAATTGATAGAGATTGATATGATAATTAGATGACTTGATTAGATGGATAGATTGTAATCCAGATAGTGAAATGATTAGACATATATATATAATATATATATATATATATTATATATATATAAATAGATGATAGATAGATAGACATATATCAACAGACAAAACATAGATAGATAATAGGTAGATAGATTAGATTTAGATTAGATTGACATTTTGATTTTTGATGGATATGATTGTATTAGAGATAGATAGACAGACAAAGACAGACCAGACATATAGATGATTTAGATAGATTAGATTTAGATAGATGATGACTTTGATAGATGTATTAGAGATATATAGATAGTACAAACGGGACTGACATAGATGTAGTAGATAGATAGATAGATAGATAGACGGATATCCAACCAGATTAACAAGATAGAGATAGATAGTTTTAGATAGATAGATAGTAATAGATAGTAGATGACTTTGATAGATGGATTAGATGTATTAGATAGTGGATAAGATAGACATATGTATAAATATTATATATTATATATAATTATATATATATATTATATATATATATATATATAGAAGATAGATAGATAGATAGAATAGACTATATCAAACAGACTAACCATAGATAGATTTGGATAGATGTATTAGAGATATAATGATGATAGATATCAACGGACTAACATAGATAGATTATAGATAGATAGATAGATAGATAGATTGGCTTTGGAATATAGATGATAGATGTATTAAGATAGAGATAGATAGATAGATAGATAGATAGATAGATTACGATAGAAAAACCGGATATCAACGGATTAACATAGATAGATAGATAGATTAGGATAGATAGATAGATAAAACTTTGATAGGATGGATAGATGTATTAGAATAGAGATGATAGAAATAGATGATAGATAGATAGATAGATAGACTAGACGGATATTCAACAGATTAACAATAGATAGATAGATAGATTAGAAATAGATGGCTTTGATTTAGATGGATGATTGTATTAGATAGAGAATAGATAGATTTGATAAATGAAAAAAATCCATATTCAGAAGTGAATGAAGACTCTCCGCCAAATTATCATCCATTACAAATTTGAGCTGGGAAATCACTTTATAATACCTAAAAAAGCATTTTAAAGTGTATTGGCTGTAAATCCCCAATATCGTGCTATGATATCCATTTTGTCCTGGGTGCAACTTTCCTCTCTCACTCTCTCCCTCTCTCTCTCTCTCTTCTCTCATCTCTCTCCTGTCGTCTCCTCTTCTTCTCCCTCCTCTCTCTCTCTGTCTCTTCTCATCTGTATGTGGTGTATATATATATATAATTTATATATATATATATATATACACATACAGAGAGAGAGAGTTGTATATAATATGTATTTATATAAATATATATAATATACACCACATACATAGAGAGAAGAGAGAGGAGAGAGAGAGGAGGGAGAGTCTTAAAAATGAGTACCCGTACATTTACAATATTCAGAAAGGCATATTTTGGCTGTGGGCCCAGTTGACATTTAAGAGAAATGATATATATAACCAAACTAAAGGCCGGCTAGGCTTTTTTTTTTTTTCAGGATTGGTACGGGTTTAAAATGTAGACGGATATTTTCCATTTTTTTTAAACATATATTATATATATTAAATATATATGTATGTAATGTATTTATGTATGTATGGTGTATATATATTATAAAGCATTTGTGTCAATTTACTCTTTTTTGGCCCACGTTCAAACTCAAAATTCTAATTAAATCTCCTAGCTCTTTGTGTCGATGAAGGACCCATAAGAATTGCCGAACTTCACCAGACTTATATTGTGCCCCCATATATGTTAACTCTCTTCAAACCAAAACAATAGATCTGAAGATTTTCTATACAACAACACACACAATACACACACACACACACAATATAATAGTATATATATATATATATGTGTGGTATTTTGTGAAAACAGGTTGACTTACTTTAAAAACCGGTTGAAAAAAGAGGTACAAATGGGTTAGTTAAAAATTAATGCAATTTCACAATGATAAGGCATGCGATATAACAATTTAAAAGGTCTCAATAAAGAGAGAGATCCAGACAAGTAAAATGTATTTAACTAAAAAATACAATGGGATTTTTAAACAACGAATGGCTAGGGGGGAGGGGCACCAGAGTAAAATAGGATTAAAAGGGGGTTAATTGGTAAAAAAAAAGGTTGAGAAGCATTGATCTATATGTTTCGATCTATGTTGGTGTATGTGATTTTTGTTAAAGCTGGGACTCTTTGACTGTCACAATATTGTATAAATGTATTTATCTCATTATTTAGGATATCCTTCATGGGACCGCATATGACTGAAGAGCCCAGCCCGTGACACACACACACGCATATATATATATATATATTATATATATATATATATATATATATATATATATATATATCATATAAAGGAAGGAAGAACTCACACCGTAATTCCATAATAATTTATTCGACCAAATGGGGCCTATATAAATCTAAGTTGATTTAATATAGCTCCCAAAATTCAGTCTCTTGAGACCCTCTGATGAGACTGAATTTTGGGGAGCTATATTAAATCAACTTAGATTTATATAGGCCCCAATTTTGTCGAATAAATTTATTATGGAATTACGGTGTTGATAAGATACATATTGCTCTTATTCAAAAGTGTATTATACATTGAGCTCTCTGTAGTGATTTAAAGATTCGCTGTATTGTACATACTGGATCATACAATAATAATACAGTGTATCTTAGAAATCACATATAGAATCATCCCTTACTACCAAGTTTTGGATAAATCTTATATATATATATATATTATATATATATATATATATATATATATATCGATCATGAGAAATTGCGTATAAAAGAAAGACCATAAATTGGGAGAAAAAAAGTAAAAATGGAAAATCAAACCAGAAATGAAAGTAAGTCCATGTTCATGCCTTTGTATCCAGATAATCTGAGAAATAATCCATCCAGGGTGGAGATAAAATGGGACTTACCTGAAAGAAAGAAAAAAAAACAATTTAGTTAAGCACAATATATCAAAAGTAAATAATCAAATCTTCATTTTACACAATTTAACATAAATATATATATATATAAAGGGCAGTTGTGTGTCTGTATGTCTATCCGGAGAGAAATACGAAAATAAAACAATTACCGACAAAGTAAATATTGTTGTATACCCTTTCTTACTTCTTACTTCTGGTCGTATTTTCTTCTGGTCGGCTTTGCTATTTCTTCATCTATCTTGGTCTGGTCTCTTCTAAGGTCTGGACTTTCTTGGGGACTTCGAGTCTGGTTTCTGTTAGGGATTTCTCCTTATCAGAAGCCATGTGTCATTGTTAGTTTTTAGGTAATAAACACAAGACTTCGATTTACTTTGATGTTACTTTATTTGTAAATCCCCAAACCAGACATCTGCGCACATCCTACGAGCTCGACTCCTACTTGCTAACTGACTTAAACTTACTATCCTTAAACCGGAAGACAGGATCTTCTATGCCTTCCGGTTCTCACGATTTATCCCCGGAAGGTAAGGTAAGAGTGAGGTTAAGCGTTGTCACTCATCCTTCAAGGCCGTGGGCTGCACTAATCGCCATTATGTTTCTACACTACCTTATATAAGTATTAGGGATCCAATAATTATGTAACAATATATATACACATTCACTATCACAAGATCTTACTTTTTGAGCCAAAATAATGAAGATTTGATCCATATTCATGAAGATAATTAAAAAATAATATTCAATTAGTAACAGCATGGAATTTTTTTCAGTTAATATTTAAATAGGAGAAATTATTTTTTCTTTTCAGGGGTCTTTTTTCTGACATACCACCAGGCCTGATCAGCACAATATATTTTAAACCTTTTTAAGCTCTTTTTAACGTAGGGATTTTAATGGGACATCCTGTGAGGATCCAACTCGCAATTCAGTAATGATGGATCTGCTGGACAAACTTTTTTGGCCTCCATCCACTAACCTTTTAATGTATTGCTCATTGCCCTGAGCAACATCCGGTATCCGCACATAACTGGTCGATGAACGTCTTTTTGGGACGGCTTACACTAGTATGCCCAAATATTGACTTCAAAAGAAGAACGTTCCTTATGAGTTCATCCTTGCTTCTCCAGCAGTGTCCAGTGTGTCTTGTTTGTCTTACACGGATGGTTTGTGAGATATGAGAGAAGTGGCCTTACAAATGTTTTCTCGTGGGGTGTTGTTTCCATGACTTAAGAATAGACGCAGCATTCCTATGCAACTCCCATCTAGATTATTCTCTATGGTCTTCGTAAGGGTCTAAGTGGTGCAGCCGTACAGTTGTACTGATACAACCATGGCTTAGAAAAATCATCACTTTAATTTATCATTGAGATCAGATTTTTACATAATTTATAACACTGGCTTGTGTTAAAGAATTTTCCAAAAGTAAAAGGTTTATCAAATGATATATGATCACCATTTTACGCTGAATTCAAAAATACCATTCATTGTGTTTAGTCAGGTCTGTTTTTTAAGATACTTCACAATAAGTTGTATATAATAATAACACTTATTCAAAAGCCTGTGGACTCTACTTGTCACAGTTATAATACTAGGCATTAGCAATAATTTCGTCTGCTATGAGTTTTAAAAGCGAATTAAGAATAGTTATATCTATTATTTAAGGTTAAGCTTTGTCTAAATCGATAAGTAATAGCATAATAACCATCATTAAAAAAAGAAAAATATCATTACATATGCAGTTTATTTCTAAAAGATTTAAAACTATTTGTTTTGGTCAATTTCCACGCCATCCGCCATTTTGGCTGTTTTTCAATGGTTTTAGGCGCTTGTTTACAATGTTAACGTAACATTTGGGATGGAAAAAAAATTTACCAAAAATCAGGTAATTATCCGATTTTAATGAAATTTTCAGTATTGATTTAACAATTAATGAATTTTATAATGAATCAGTTATTTTATTTTAAAACTTTAATTTAGTATTTTTGCTATGAAAAATTAATATATAAAATTCATTTAAAATATGAAAATCCTGATGTTAAGTTTAACATGTTATATTTTTAGATTCTAAAAATAAATATCTACTTAATGCAAACCTTATTTTAGGTGCCAAAAGTAATAAGTTTTGAAGAAAAACTCGATTGAAAAAGTACCTCCTCCCCTTTTTAAGCAGAAAAAAACATCGATGTATAATTTTTTCTTTTATAAAATAATAGCCAATTAAATAATTATCAAATGAGTAAAAAAGAAATCTCCAAAAATTAATAATTTATTATTTTTTACATTTTATTTTTCGATTTTTGGTACTTATTTTCTCATAGAAGCGCAACCATAAATCTTTTTTTTTTTTTGTTTCTATTCATAACTTCGGTCTTTTATCTCATTATTTATACTGTAATTAGTACAATATATGACCAACTTGCAAAACATTTTACGCCCCCAACATAAGGGGGGTCAAAATTAAGTGACCTGAAAAAAAATCAGAAAGTTTTGAAATAAAATAAATAATGTATTATAAAGATCATTTATTGATAAATAAACACTGAAAATTTCATTAAAATCCGATAATTCCCTGATTTTTGGTAAATTATTTTCTGTAGCGGGGGGGGGGGGCTAAAGTCATTTTGTCAAAAACGCATTTTAGGCTCAGTTTGCCAGTCCCTATATAATACTATTTTATATATTTCAAGTAAGAGCTTGTATCTTAAAAATTTTATCTGATTAGAAAAAATATGTATGGTTTTTGGATTTAGCGTAAAAACCCGCCTTAAAATCGGTTATGATATATTCGAACTTGAAAACATCGCAGGCCAGTGTAAGCTGTCAACAGAAGTTTATGTCTTTCGAATGAGTGCGTTGATATTGCTTTCTGGACTACCAAGAATGATTTTACAATAAAAACCGTGCGGCCATTTTAAAACCAATATGGCCGATTAAATGATAAACTATTGAATCGAGTTGGCTTTGAAGCATTCACCGTAAAGTCTGAAGTAAGCCATATGCACAGCCGATCGACTGACTGGATAGTCAAACCTAAGTAAGTAAAATGTAGGTCAGATGAGAGCATGTTGTATTGAAATGGGCTGATGGAGGAGGGGGAGGGGGGAGGGAAATGAATCTGGATTAACGATATCAAGCTTGAAATCTGGCCGAGCGATAATCCGTTTCTGAACCGATTTCATGAGAGGAGATAATTACTTCAATCCTAAAAAATATCATGCGGGAATCGACAGGTTTGGTTTGGTTTGTTTTGTTTTACGGCATATCAACCTCAGTGGGTCATTTAATGCCGATAAAGTTTTGAAATAAATCAATTCTTAATGGATAATACAATTTTTTTATAAATACATTTTTCTATTTAACCCATAGATGGGACCCTAACAGGTACTACCACTCCGGGTCAGAGTGGACCAGGGAGCAATGGTGATGAAGGGGTGCTCCACATTCCCCAAAGGAATCGACAGGAAAAAACAAAACAAAAAAAAATATTCTGTTGGGACTAGCAGGAAACCAATTAAGATATCCCGTCTTTATTGTTATCTGAACAACGTTTCGGCCGATGTGACCTCCAGCCTTCTTCAGGTATCTCTTGTCGGACTCGGAAACCTTCTCGAACTCGGGAACCTTCTCTTAGTTGGAGGCGCGTAGTTATGTAATGGTTAGAGTCGTAGGGAATGGAATCGTCGACCCGAGTTCAAACCCTGGACGAAGCTACAGTTCAAATAGCAGTAATGCCCTTGGGAAATGTATGAATCCAACACTCCCCTCTAGCTATGGGTAAATAGTAGGGCAGACTGGGCTCTTTAACATTGGATAGGCTCCCAGTCTAGGAAAAGGAAAACTCTGAATTGAAACCTGTTAAAGTCTGCTTGGGGTGGTCACTACTAGAATAGGCTCAGTCCTAATTAGTGATCTATTTCATTAATCTAATTTAAAATTCTAATTTCTTCGAACTCGGGAAACTTCTTGCTGTTGGAGAGCACATCGGCCGAAACGTTGTGCAGATAACAATAGCGTTGAGCGCAATACCCCGAATAATCCAAATAACACAAATTATCAAGCGTTATCTTTAAAAATCAGAGAAATAAGATATATATATATACACATTAAATATCCCCAGGGATTGGTTTTTGAGCAAAAATAATAGAGATTTCTTTTCGTAATTCATGACCTGTTGGTTTTGTATTTTGACCAAGAAGTTAAGATTTAGCAATAGAACCGCATCAGCACAGAATATGGCACTTAAATGACATGCCACAAAGGCATGAGCTTTAAAACTCCAAAAGTAATTAAGATCGCAATTCAAAGTTTCAATTTGAAAAATCTTAGCTGGTAGATTACATTGTGTATGTATATTGTTTACATGTATATTTATAGATAGTTGACTTACTTATATGAGTTGCGTGAATGTATCGAGTATTATTTTAATCTTAAACAATTAATACTAAGCCTCCGTTTTATTTATCCATTAGTTTAATTAACACACACACACACACACATACACATGCACACACACGCACACATACAGACACACACACATACACGCACACACACACACACATACACATACACACACAAATGCACGCACACACACACATATATACACATACATACATACATACATATATATATACATAAATATGTACATGCATATACACATACATATATACATACATATATGGAGGCGCGTGGTCTAATGGTTAGAGTCATAGGAAGTGGACTCGTCAACCCGAGTTCAATTCCTGGACGAAGCTGTTTGAATTTCATATAGTACTAATACCCTTGGAAAATATATGAATACAATTCTCCCACCAGCTATGAGTAAATAGCAGGGCAGACTGGGTTCTTTAACCTTGGCTTGGTAACTAGTCTAGGAGAAGGAAAACTCTGAATTCAAACCTGTTAAACTCCGCTTAAGAAATTGACCTTGTGTCACATCCTGCTCGTGCGAAGCGGTTGGTAAATATATATATACATGCATATATACACACATATATATACATACATATACATATATATATATATATACACATATACATATATATACACATATATATACATATATACACATATATATATACATATATATACATAAGTATAAACACATTCATATATACATGCCTTGTGCCACATCTAAGCTTAGCTTAGTAAATAACTATATAGACATATACATGTGTCTGTATATATGTATGTGTGTACACATACACTCACTCACTCACACACACACACACACACACACACACATATATATATATATATATATATA
>CM042160.1:92116628-92146628 GCA_023376005.1 Doryteuthis pealeii | reverse complement strand
AAAACACCTAAGCCGAGCCCGAGGTTACCAGTGGCCTGAACAGTGTGTTTATACGCAATAAAGATGAGGACAACAGTCCGAAATATCAAAATTGATAGTGGTAACGATTTCAGCTCCGAAACCACGTTTGAATTCTGGGTTATCGTCAGAAGATGACTTATTTTAAGGTAATTTAAAAAAAACACCTAAGCCGAGCCCGAGGTTACCAGTGGCCTGAACAGTGTGTTTATACAAAATAAAGATGAGGACAACAGTCCGAAATATCAAAATTATTCTCTAAAGTGATTTTAAACAAATGGCCTCACCATTCCCAAAATCTTTCGAACTTATTTTTATTCTATTTTATTTTATTTCCTATGTGTAAATTTTTATTCTTTTTTTCGATAAAAATCAAACAAAGAAAGACGAAAATTCCATTCTCGGTCGTTCCCTATAGCAATCATTGTGTGCTTAGAAACACTTTACAACTGAACAAAGAGATGGCAAAACACCGGCTTCTATTTGAACAAGAGGGCAAATTATAAATAATCCAATATTTATGATTCTAAAAGATAACACTGAACTAAAAAAAAGAATAGCACATTGCTTTATTTTCTTTCTATTTTTTCGTGCTTCGAGTTAAATACAGACGGATAAATATTAGTTTTGGTTTCATGGTCGCCTCAAAATAAATATTTCCAACCGAGCCTCTATTTGTTACATTTGTATATGAGAGGTCATGGATTGTGAACAGACCTGTAGCTAGGAATATTTATGATTCTAAAAGATAACCCTAAACTAAAAGAAAGAATAGCACATTGCTTTATTTTCTTTCTATTTTTTCGTACTTCGAGTTAAATACAGACGGATAAATAGTAGTTTTAGTTTCATGGTCGCCTCAAAATAAATCATTCCAGCCGAGCCTCTATTTGTTAAATCTATATGAGAGGTCATGGATGTGAACAGACCTGTAGCTAAGAATATTAGACCCTAATAGGAAGAGCGTTGTCTATGGTTAAACGCATGGAAATGGACTCGTCGCCCCGACTTCAAATCCTGGACGTGCTAATTGCATTTTACTTAGAGCTAATACCCTTGAGAAAGCTAAGAATCCTATTCTCCATCCAGTTATAGGTAAATAGTAGGGCAGACCGGGCTCTTTAACCTTGTTAAGCAACCGGTATAGGAGAAGGAAAACTCTGAATTCAAACCTGTTGAACTCCGCTTAAGAAATTGACCTTGTGTCACATCCTGCTCGTGTGGAGGGGTTTGTAAATATATATTAGACTTTAATATTGAATCAGGGTCTGTTGATTTGGAATCAAGGGTGTCTATGGAAAATTACCGGCGACGGTTATAACCTTTTGATCCCTTGAAAACTGCACCTTGACAGACACGTGAGGATAGTCTAGAGTTAGATTCGACCCAGCTTTCAGAGAGTTTAGGCGTGCTGCGGGGTCGGTCTCCACGGCGGAATTATCAAATATGGGCTAGAAGAAAATAAAGCTTGATCAAACAAAACAAGGTCTTGTTGTGTTTATTAAATGAAGAAACAAGACAATGTTAAGCCAAGCCCAGGAGATTGAAGAACAGATGAAGAAACTCAACCCTTAACAGTAGATAGAAGTCAGCCCAAGGAAAATGGCGTCTGACGAGATAGAGTCAATAAGCGTCCCAGCAGAAGCAGTAAGAAGTGTATCAAGTGTTGCATTGGGCCAGGTTCGAAATCTAGTAGTAGTCGTTTAGTAGTAGTAATCATCGTTAGTTCAGAAACAACATACTCAAGTAGTATAGTCACAAGGAGGTTATTTATTGCTTTCTAGGCTCGTGGGTTCTTTTCAAATATGAGCGAGAAGAAATTAAAGCTGGTCTACACGAAGAAATAGAATCAGCAGAAGTAGTCAGCAAAAAAACCAGCAACAAGTAGAAATACCAAGTAAAATCCCTCATCTTATAATCTAAATCTGTCTGTCTGTCTGTCTGCTCTCTCCCCCTCTCTCTCTCTTATATACCCGGTGTTTTTAAGGGCTCGCTCTACACGAACATCAATCAATCATAACCTCTAGGCATAAAATAACCCTAGACGGGTTGACATGCCGTTAAAATCTACCAATCAATCAATCATAACCTCTAGGCAAAAAATAACCCTAGACGGGTTGACATGCCATTAAATCAACCAGTCAATCAATTATAACCTTTAGGCATCAAATAACCCTAGACAGGTTAACATGCCGTTAAAATCAATCAATCAATAACCTCTAGGTATAAAATAACCCGAGACGAATTGACGAGCTATCAAAATCAACCAATCGATCAATGATAATCTCAAGGCATAAAATAACCCTTGACGCGTTGACGTGCCTTTAAAATCAAACTGATTTAATTGTCTTCCATTTGTTAGATAGCATAGGGATAAACACTGGTGAATACAACACCTAAAAGATGCTGCTTAAATGATGTGCTTTAACTGCATCAGCAAACGTCGTAGCATCGATACAGACGGCATTTTGAAAACACAGTTATTTTAAATAAATAAATAAATAAATAAATAAAAATACTTTTTTTCTAAAAATCTGTTCGCGAAAAGGTTACCATGGAAACGTGATTTGGTTCGTTGTCGTCACGAACACAACTGTTCAGTTTAACAATTTCAAACGATAAAAAGAAAATCGTATTTGAATCTTAATAGACATAGGACACCAACTGCCAACAGTTGTATAAATCCAATACCACCTGAAGAAGGCCAGATGGTACACGATCGAAACGTCGTAAAACTAAATATGATCACGGATGAAAAAAAAAGGTTCCATTAAAAAAAAAGTAAATAAAATAAATGAATGAATGAATGGACAAGAACCTAGGAATCGCAAGCTTATAGTTCTCGAGATCAGGGAATGTAGAGTACCCCTTCATCACCATTACTTCCAGGTCCACTCTGACTTGAAGTGGTAGTACCTGTTAGGGTACCATCTATGGGTTAAATAGATTAAAAAATGTGTTCATAAAAAAAATTGAGTACCCTTCAAGAATGAATTTATTTTATAACTTTGTCGGCATTAAATGACCCATTGAGGTTGATATGCCATAAAAGAAAACAAACAAAATAAAAATGATACTTATAAAATTTATAAAACTTACATAAAATCCTGCATTTCTTGCAAAAATTGTTAATCAAGTATTGCAAATAATTTTCGTAAATTTTGAATTTTATCTATTAAATCAATTACTTATCGTCACTTTGAAATTTTATTGAGAGGAATATAGCTTAATTAGAATATGCTTAATATATACCCGGCAGAGGGATAAAAACCACCACTACCAAAAAAAGGGTGTCCTAGGTATGACATTAACCTGTATATGATGGTGAGGCTCTGGTTCTGGAGCTCTGCAGAGTGTAGACTGTGGAGTACCTCTGCTAACAAGTGTATAAATCAAACAAACCATACTCATGTTGATGCAAACTTTTGATGAATATATATATATATATATAAAATTTGAAACATCTTCACCTGATGATTGCATCGCATGAAACCAATATGGTCGTGAATGTTCCTTTGTCACCTAATAAATAAATATGTAAAACCTTTATATACTTATTTTATTATTATTATTATTATTATATTATTATATATATATATATATATATATATATATATATATATATATATATATATATATATATATATGAGTTCTGAGTTGAATAGATAGTGAACTTTTAAATATCCCATCATGCAGGTAAAAAAAATACCAAGAAAATTTGGTACAGCCGTGGGAAATTTGGCAAAGACTTAAAAAATTGATCTTGTGTCACATTCTACTCAGTTTGGTTTGGTTTCTTTGTTTAATGGCATATCAACAATTATGGGTTATTTAATGCAAAAGCCATCCATGTAGAAGAACAGTATTGGTACAATTTTATCCATAGCTGTAAAGTAAATTACTTTAAAAATAAAAATATTGAAAAAGAATGATTTCATTGGATTTTACACATTGAGTTGTACAGAAAACATTAATATATATATATATATATATATATATATATATTATATATATAATATATATAATTACAAAGTCGCTCCTACCATTGGTTTCTGAATAACACTTTTTTGGTGTTATTCGTCTTCAGAGGCGTTTGACTTTTGAAAAAAATTGGACAGTTTTAAACTCCCGGCACGTGTCCACGCGATCCGTTAATCGCTCCTGCATTTCGCTTTCATCATTCAACGGCATCACTATTTGTCGTCATTGTTCTTATTGTGATTTTTAATGTTTTCCGTTTTTATATTTATTTTAGTTTATGTGTGTTTATTTATATATGAATTCTTAATTATGGCGGTCTGATGTTTTGGTTAGTCCAATTCCATATTAAGAATTTTTTCCTGTGTGGGCATGCTCGAAAAATTTCTGTTTTGTTGTTTAGGAAATTTTCTTCGGAGTTTATTCCTTGAAGAATACGGAATTTTTCTGTTGTGCATAATGAGCATTTTTTGAACCATTTATAAATGGTTTCGATTGGTCTAGTATTTTCCATTCTAATTTAAAATGTTTTTCTTGTTTTTTATACTGCCATACTTTGTTGGATAGCGCTGTCACGTTCCTCTTATTTTCGAGTTTGAAGGCTGTTAAATCGTTATAGTAGCGTTGTTTAAAGCTACCCTGCACCATCCCTATGTAGTTTTCGCTGGTTTCTGATTGGTTTGTATTGTTTGTCTTAATTGTTGCCTGGTAAATTATTGATTCTGTGTTGCATCTTTGTTGTAAAGGACAGTGTTCTTTACTTCTGCATGTGCATGTTGGGTCTTCTCTGGGTTTGATGTTGGCTGTAAAAATTGTCTTCATCGGTTGTCCACAAGAATAGCTTATTTTGACTGTGTTTTTGTAAAAAATTTTGTGGTATCTATGTTTTTAAAAAATTTTTGTGGTATCTATGTTTATATAATATATATATTATATATATATTAATATATATAATATATATATATATATATATATATATATATATATATATATATATTATATTATCTAATTATATATATATATATATATATATATATATATTATCTAAGTTATATATATATATATATATATATATATATATATATATATATATATATATATATATTAGCGTGTCTGACACAAAAAGAGTGTATTCCTCGTCGAATTAACCGTACCGTGGGAAGAAGACCAGGAGGAAGCACACGAGCGGAAAAAGAACCGGTACGAGTCACTGCGTGCCGACTGCATGGAAAAGGGTTGGACATGCCATGTTATTCCTATTGAGGTTGGGTGTTGTGGATTTCTAGGACACTCAGTCATTTTGTTTCTTTCAAAAATAGGAATCACTGGCTGCTGTTTGAAAATTGCCTCACGTCGTCTTCAAACCACGATGCAAAAATGCATCTATCTGGATCTGTTCGAGATTTAAAAGCCTTTAGCACGAGTGATACGCGCACAGAATCATCATTCCCGTGTTGTTACGTAATATCTGCAATTGTGTAATCAACTCAACGGCCGAAAACAAACGCGTTATTAAATAACAAACTGCACTGATAACAAAACATCTCCAATAAATGGATTTTATAACTTATTCTCTGCATTATTTCATCTTATTTGTTTTAATACCCAGTCCGGTGGCGAAAGCTGCTTGGTAGCGCTAGGAAGTGGCAGTTCCGCCTTAGCTACCGAAACTGTGTTATCACTCCTAGTTGGCAGCTGATGAGGGCAGGGTATCGCACGTGCTATCACATGTTGTATGACAAAAAAAAATTGTGTCTTTATGTGTGTGGTGTGTGTTGTGTGTGTGTGTGTGTGTGTAATATAGTGAAAAATTGAAAAAAACACAAGTTCATAAAACGAGTGATGTATTATTTATTTGATATATAATATATATATATATATATATATATATATATATTGAAAGAGAGAGAGAGACAGAGATAGAGAGAAGAGAGAGAGAGAGAGAGAGAGATATAATTGCATACGTATACATATATAGAAAATACATCTACAATCTTCATCAGGACATTCAAATACCGCCTGTTGGTTTGTCTATTAAATGATACGAATTACTTTTCAAAATACACACACTAATATATATATATATATATATATATATATATATATATATATATATATATATAAACAATTTTTTTTGTGATGAAACAAAGAAAATACAGTGCTCAATCACAAATTGTGAGAGCTAATATTTATTTAATTTGCAGAGTTTTCACAGATCAATGTTCATTATAAAGAGCATATATATATATATATATATATATATATATATATATATATATATATATATATATGCTAGGTGGACCTGTGGATATACCACAGTACGATAATTTAATTATTACAATGTTTGATATGTTTACTTAAGAGCTATTACTATATATTTCAATATGTAAAAAGTGTAATAATATTGACTTAACTCCCTCTCACTTTTGTTTCTTTCCTTCTTTTCATCATTTCATTATGTTCGATTTAAACAGATTAGCGTTATCGCTTCCGCACGCACTCATCCTATCTTCTGACGTATCACCAGATCTTTTTTTACATGCGGATTTTTATGGGGCATCCAGCGAGGATCAAACTCGCGATAAGTAATAATGGATCTGGGAGACTAACGTTTTTAGCAGCCCTCCACCCAGGCGACACCGGGTAGTCGTTTCTAGTCCCCAGATAACACCAAACAAAAATTTTCAAGAGAAATGGTTTGAGACTTAACGAATTACCGAAATAAGCTTTTCTATCTTGACAACGGTTTTATTTATTGTCTCAGTGGACAAATCGTTTTTTTGTTTTTGTGTGTGTGTGTGTGCGATGTGGCACGGGTTTTTAAGATTCATTGGAATTAAATCATTGTCTTGAATCGTCTAATACAGGTGAGATTAAACGCGCTTAAGAGTGATGTCAGGAGACAGTTTCTCTTCGTGACAACACAGATTTATAGCCTTACTAGAAGCGGCTACCCGGCATCACCAGGGTAGAGGAGGTATTTTTTAAAGTTAGTCCTGCAGATCCATCATTACTGAATCGTGAGTTGAATCCTCGTGGGATGCCCCATTTAAATCCCTATGTAAAAGAATAGACCTTGCATTGATCCAGCTACTCTAAAAAGAAATGTTAATGGCTACTATCTAAAATATTTAATGAAAAATATTATCTTCACGAATATAAATCAAATCTCTTTTAGTTTTGCTCAAAAACCAAGACCTGGTGATATTTAATGTGTATATATATTTACATTGTCGTTAATCGTTTTATATTCGAAGTTTCCTCTTGACATTCAGATGCACACAACTGCCCTTTATACATGTACTAGCAGCGGCTACACGGCATCGCCTGGGTAGAGGGGGATTTTTTAAAAGTTAGTCCCGCAGATCCATCATAACTGAATCGTGAGTTGAATCCTCGTGGGATGACCCATTTAAATCCCTATGTAATAAAAATAGACCTTGGATTGATCCAGCTACTCTGAAAAGAAATGTTAATGCCTACTATCTAAAATATCAAATGAAAAAAATCCATGCTGTTATCATTTAAATTTTATTTTTTAATTATCTTCACGAATATAAATCAAATCTCTATTATTTTTGCTCAAAAACCAAGCTCTGGTGATATTTTTTCCCGGTCCACCTTCTTATCTACCAGACTAAAAAGGTATAGAAAGAACATAAAAAAAACAAAAAGAAAGAAAGAAAAAACACGGGGAGAGAGAGAGAGAGGGGGGGAGAGGGAGAGAGAGAGAAAATGAAAAGGTTTAATAACAAAGACAGAACGGATTAAATACAGCTATCATGAGAAGAATGGGATCTTTAACCTTGGTTAGCCAACCAGTCTAGGAGAAGGAATAATTCAAACCTGTTAAATTCCGCTTAAAAATTGACCTTGTATCACATCCTACTTGTGCGGAGGGGTCAGTTTGGTAAGTCTCTATATCAATCTATTTATTAATATACTTGTTCCTTAATCTTCCGACCGTTATTATTTTGCAACAGCCTCTGGTTAAAAACCAGACCGTCCAAATTGTCAAAGATGAAATGCAAAAATGTAAATCCCGAGTATCTGGTGTTGGTCATACGCAGAATTCTTATTTCTTATGAGTGACGTCACCTAAGCTAAATAATGTACCATTCCATTTTTATTATTTAGAAAGAAAGGGAAGTAAAGGATATGCTGCACAGAAAAAATATAAGAAAGAAAGAACGAGAGTAGGGGAAGATAGAAATAGGGGTTGAGCGCGCGGAAGAGATAGCGTTAATCTGTTTCAATCGGGTTAAATAAAAAAAATTGTGGTAATTTATGAGGAAGTGCGTCCCGGTCTCCTGCCTCAAAAATTGCTACCCGGTGACAATTGAAATAACGACCCAGCTCAGTCTATTTAAAACTATCCATCTTCATATCTATCTATCTGTCTCAATTTGTTCATATTTATCTATATTATTTTGTTTGTTTATCTATCTATCTATCTCAGTCTATTCCAAACTATATATCCATCTTCATATCTAAACACGAATTACAACAAATTACGATAAATAAACAAGAATTACGACGAGCTGGGGTTGTTATTTTGATAGTCACCGGGTAGCAATTTTTGAGGCAGGAGACCGGGACGCATTTCCTCATAAATTACCAAATTTGTTAACAAAAAAATGAGTTCTAAACGATCGCTAGGAATCTTTGAAAACTTTGCCGGCATTAAATGACCCACCCTAGTTGATATGCCGTAAAACAAAACAAACTTCAGCGATCTGGGGAACCGGTCCTTTTAGCGTAACTTGACTGTAAATCAACAAGTCTTAATCGCTCCTGCATTTCGCTTTCATCATTCAACGGCACACTATTTGTCGTCATTGTTCTTATTGTGATTTTTAATGTTTTCCGTTTTTATATTTATTTAGTTTATGTGGTGTTATTTATATATGAATTCTTAATTATGGCGGTCTGATGTTTTGGTTAGTCCAATTCATATTAAGAATTTTTTCCTGTGTGGGCATGCTCGAAAAATTTCTGTTTTGTTGTTTAGGAAATTTTCTTCGGAGTTTTCCTTGAAGAATACGGAATTTTTCTGTTGTGCATAATGAGCATTTTTTGAACCATTTATAAATGGTTTCGATTGTCTAGTATTTTCCATTCTAATTTAAAAATGTTTTTCTGTTTTTATAACTGCCATACTTTGTTGGATAGCGCTGTCACGTTCCTCTTATTTCGAGTTTGAAGGCTGTTAAATCGTTATATGTAGCGTTGTTTAAAGCTACCCTGCACACATCCCTATGTAGTTTTCGCTGGTTTCTGATTGGTTTGTATTGTTTGTCTTAATTGTTGCTGGTAAATTATTGATTCTGTGTTGCATCTTTGTTGTAAAGGACAGTGTTCTTTACTTCTGCATGTCATGTTGGGTCTTCTCTGGGTTTGATGTTGGCTGTAAAATTGTCTTCATCGGTTGTCCACAAGAATAGCTTATTTTGACTGTGTTTTGTAAAAAATTTTGTGGTATCTATGTGTTTTAAAAATTTGTGTATCTATGTTTATATATATATATATATATATATATATATTATCTAAGTTATATATATATATTATTATATAATATTATATATATAATATATATATATATACTATCTATTATATATATATATATATATATATATATAGATATTATAATATATATATATACTGACACAAAAGAGTGTATTCCTCGTCGAATTAACCGTACCGTGGGAAGAAGACCAGGAGGAAGCACACGAGCGGAACCGTACGAGTCACTGCGTGCCGACTGCATGGAAAAGGGTTGGACATGCATGTTATTCCTATTGAGGTTGGTGTTGTGGATTTCTAGGACACTCAGTCATTTTGTTTCTTTCAAAAATAGGAATCACTGGCCGCTGTTTGAAAATTGCCTCACGTCGTCTTCAAACCACGATGCAAAAATGCATCTATCTGGATCTGTTCGAGATTTAAAAGCTTTAGCATGAGTGATACGCGCACGGAATCATCATTCCCGTGTTGTTACGTAATATCTGCAATTGGTAATCAACTCAAACGGCCGAAAACAAACGCGTTATTAAATAACAAACTGCACTGATAAACATCTCCAATAAATGGATTATAACTTATTCTCTGCATTATTTCATCTTATTTGTTTTAATACCCAGTCCGGTGGCGAAAGCTGCTTGGTAGCGCTAGAAGTGGCAGTTCCGCCTTAGCTACCGAAACTGTGTTATCACTCCTAGTTGCAGCTGATGAGGGCAGGGTATGCACGTGCTATCACATGTTGTATGACAAAAAAAATGTGTCTTTATGTGTTGTGTGTGTGTGTGTGTGTGTGTTGTGTGTAATATGTGAAAATTGAAAAAACACAAGTTCATAAACGAGTGATGTATTATTTATTATATATATATATATATATATATATATATATATATATATTGAAAGAGAGAGAGAGAGAGATAGAGAGAGAGAGAGAGAGAGAGAGAGAGATATAATTGCATACGTATACATATATAGAAAATACATCTACAATCTTCATCAGGACATTCAAATACCGCCTGTTGGTTTGTCTATTAAATGATACGAATTACTTTTCAAAATACACACACTAATATATATATATATATATATATATATATATATATATATATATATATATATATATAACAATTTTTTTTGTGATGAAACAAAGAAAACAGTGCTCAATCACAAATTGTGAGAGCTTAATATTTATTTAATTTGCAGAGTTTTCACAGATCAATGTTCATTATAAAGGCATATATATATATATATATATATATATATATATATATATATATATATATATTATGCTAGGTGGACCTGTGGATATACCACAGTACGATAATTTAATTATTACAATGTTTGATATGGTTTACTTAAGAGCTATTACTATATATTTCAATATGTAAAAAGTGTAATAATATTGACTTAACTCCCTCTCACTTTTGTTTCTTTCCTTCTTTTCATCATGTCATTATGTTCGATTTAAACAGATTAGCGTTATCGCTTCCGCGCGCACTCATCCTATTTTCTGACGTATCACCAGGTCTTTTTTACATGCGGTTTTTTTATGGGGCATCCAGCGAGGATCAAACTCGCGATAAGTAATAATGGATCTGGGAGACTAACGTTTTTAGCAGCCCTCCACCCAGGCGACACCGGGTAGTCGTTTCTAGTCCCAGATAACACCAAACAAAATTTTCAAAGAGAAATGGTTTGAGACTTAACGAATTACCGAAATAAGCTTTTCTATCTTGACAACGGTTTTATTATTGTCTCAGTGGACAAATCGTTTTTTTGTTTTGTGTGTGTGTGTGTGCGATGTGGCACGGGTTTTTAAGATTCATTGGAATTAAATCATTGTCTTGAATCGTCTAATACAGGTGAGATTAATCGCGCTTAAGAGTGATGTCAGGAGACAGTTTCTCTTCGTGACAACACAGATTTATAGCCTTACTAGAAGCGGCTACCCGGCATCGCCAGGGTAGAGGTGGTATTTTTTAAAAGTTAGTCCCGCAGATCCATAATTACTGAATCGTGAGTTGAATCCTCGTGGAATGCCCCATTTAAATCCCTATGCAAAAAAAAAAAGACCTTGCATTGATCCAGCTACTCTAAAAAGAAATGTTAATGGCTACTATCTAAAATATTTAATGAAAAATATTATCTTCACGAATATAAATCAAATCTCTTTTAGTTTTGCTCAAAAACCAAGCCCTGGTGATATTTAATGTGTATATATATTTACATTGTCGTTAATCGTTTTATATTCGAAGTTTCCTCTTGACATACAGATGCACACAACTGCCCTTTATACATGTACTAGCAGCGGCTACACGGCATCGCCTGGGTAGAGGGGGATTTTTTAAAAGTTAGTCCCGCAGATCCATCATAACTGAATCGTGAGTTGAATCCTCGTGGATGCCCCATTTAAATCCCTATGTAATAAAAATAGACCTTGGATTGATCCAGCTACTCTGAAAAGAAATGTTAATGTCTACTATCTAAAATATTAAATGAAAAAAAAATCCATGCTGTTATCTTTTAAATTTTATTTTTTAATTATCTTCACGAATATAAATCAAATCTCTATTATTTTTGCTCAAAAACCAAGCTCTGGTGATATTTTTTCCCGGTCCACCTACTTATCTACCAGACTAGAAAGGTATAGAAAGAACATAAAAAAAAAAAAAGAAAAGAAAAACACGGGAGAGAGAGAGAGAGGGAGGAGAGAGAGAGAGAGAGAGAGAGAATGAAAAGGTTTAATAACAAAGAACGGATTAAATACAGCTATCATGAGAGGAATGGGATCTTTAAGCTTGGTTAGCCAACCAGTCTAGGAGAAGGAATAATTAAAACCTGTTAAATTCCGCTTGAAAATTACCTTGCATTACATCCTACTCGTGCGGAAGGGTCAGTTTGGTAAGTCTCTATATTAATCTATCTATTAATATACTTGTTCCTTAATCTTCCGACCGTTATTATTTTGCAACAGCCTCTGGTTAAAAACCAGACCGTCCAAATTGTCAAAGATGAAATGCAAAAATGTAAATCCTGAGTATCTGGTGTTGGTCATACGCAGAATTCTTATTTCTTATGAGTGACGTCACCTAAGCTAAATAATGTACCATTCCATTTTTATTATTTAGAAAGAAAGGGAAGTAAAGGATATGCTGCACAGAAAAAATATAAGAAAGAAAGAACGAGAGTAGGGGAAGATAGAAATAGGGGTTGAGCGCGCGGAAGAGATAGCGTTAATCTGTTTCAATCGGGTTAAATAAAAAAAATTGTGGTAATTTATGAGGAAGTGCGTCCCGGTCTCCTGCCTCAAAAATTGCTACCCGGTGACTATTGAAATAACGACCCAGCTCAGTCTATTTAAAACTATCCATCTTCATATCTATCTATCTGTCTCAATTTGTTCATATTTATCTATATTATTTTGTTTGTTTATCTATCTATCTATCTCAGTCTATTCCAAACTATATATCCATCTTCATATCTAAACACGAATTACAACAAATTACGATAAATAAACAAGAATTACGAGAGCTGGGGTTGTTATTTTGATAGTCACCGGGTAGCAATTTTTGAGGCAGGAGACCGGGACGCATTTTCCTCATAAATTACCAAATTTGTTAACAAAAAAAAATGAGTTCTAAACGATCGCTAGGAATCTTTGAAAACTTTGCCGGCATTAAATGACCCACCCTAGTTGATATGCCTAAAACAAAACAAACTTCAGCGATCTAGGGGAACCGGTCCTTTTAGCGTAACTTGAACTGTAAATCAACAAGTCTCTGGTGGGACGTCTATGTTTTATGTATTGTCGGGGAAAAATAAGAGACACTTTTCCCGACGCACGGGGGGGGGGGGGCAATAGCGAGCTTTAGTGAGTGTAGCCACCAAACTAGGAAAAAAAGTGGTTGCGACATTTAGTGGGCTTTGCAGCTAGATACTTCAAAGACGCGACCTTCTTGATACTCGAACTGGGTCAATTAGTTAAGTTGGGGGGGGAGGAAGTAATGAGGAGTTGAACGTCCAAACAACTCTCTTCTAGAAGGTACGAAGTAATGGAGAGTTGAACGTATAAACAACTCTCTTCCACATAGATTCAGCTTGTTCTGACGCTTGTTCACCCTTCGGTTGCCCAGGTGACAGCAGGACTTAAAAGGCCTTAGTATAAACCACAACGAAGGGGGGGGGTACTTGCCTCATACCCCACTTGTATGGGCTGGACACAAGGCCTCGTTTTAACGTGAGTCCACCCACAAGCCGAAGCTCATGGGTGGGAAATAACAAAAATTGCGCCGATCTCATCGGCATCAGGCGCTGAGCAATAAACCAAGCCCTGCCCCTTTAAATCGAGGGGGCAGGTATTGCCTGGTGGGATAGACCCTGGAATCGACGCTGTTAATTTCGTTAATAGACACAGGCCCCGAAGAGCCCGTGTTAGTAATGCAACGAGGGGGTGTCAGCTTCAAGAAAGGGAAATGGGACAACCCAGTTGGCGACCCCCCACCAACTCGTTACCAGGCTATAGAAAGATGGGGAGGAGAAAAATAATTCTCACAGTATAAGTAATTTTTCTCACCAAAAATGTTAATAACACAATAATATTAATACAGCTTAGTAAATAACACAATGTTATTAATTACGAAAATATACTTTTTTTTTGGGTTTTATCTTTGTTTTATATTTTTAATCCATCTTAGAAGACGCTGGCACCGTGTTCTGCAAAAGAGATTGGCGTTTTCTAATGAGACAATTTAATTATCTAAATTCATAATTGGAAGATGCAATTAATTTGTATAGCTGGTTTCATTAATTTTATTAATCATAAAGTTTGTATCGTAAAACAACACCAACAAAAAAAAAAACCGGAAAGAAAAACAGCGGCCAATTAAAGCGCTTATCAAAAGCAATCACTTTGCTACCGATTGGATAATGCTGTTATCTATAACAGTCACGTGGAAACGCGTGGTGTAATGGTTAACAGTCATGGGAAATGGACTCGTCGCCGCGAGTTCAAATCCTGAACGTGGCAATTGCATTTTTCACTAATACTAGGGGTGGGCAAATTAGCGCTATGTGAAAATGCAGTTTCAATGCATTTCTATAGTAAGATGATTTTTAATGTATTTCTATCGATTATCATTTTTTTAATGAGTGAAATAGATCACTAATAACCATTCCAAGCGGAGTTTAACAGGTTTGAATTCAGAGTTTTCCTTCTCCTAGACCGGTTGCCTAACCAAGGTTAACTATTTATCCAGAGCTGGTGGGAGAGTAGGATCCAACCTAAAATGACGTCATATCCCAAAAAATCATCGAATTCTTAATCAGCAGCAAAAATGGCCATAGAAAAGACTCGTCCCAAGAAATCGACCTCCATTTGCCCATGATGATTTTTTGGGATATGACGTCATTTTAGGTTGGATCCGTGACGATTTTCAAAAGCGACTGAAAACCGCTATTTTTTCAAAAAAAATTAACAATTTTAGGAGTCACAGGGGTGTAATATGGCAAATTATATTTCATATGATCCTACTCTTCCACCAGCTCTGGGTAAATAGTAGGGCAGACTGGGCTCTTTAACCTTGGTTAGGCAACCGGTCTAGGAGAAGGAAAACTCTGAATTCAAACCTGTTAAACTCCGCTTGGAATGGTTCAGTCCTAATTAGTGATCTATTTCACTCATAAAAAAAATCATCTTACTATAGAAATGCATTGAAACTGCATTTTCACTTAGCGCTAATACCCTTGGGAAAGGTATGAATCCTACTCTCCCTCCAGCTATGGGTAAATAGTAGGGCAAACTGGGCTTTTTAACCTTGGTTAGGCAACCAGTCTAGGAGAAGGAAAACTCTGAATTCAAACCTGTTAAACTCCGCTTAATAAATCGACCTTGTGTCATATCCTGCTCGTGGGGAAGGGTTGGTAAATATATATGAGTCACATGTTTAATAAATTGAAAAATATCTTTCTTATTTTCCCCAAGAATCGATTTGGCATCGAGTTTGGAAATATCTTCAAAAATTCATAACAACGACTAGACTGACCGCAACGACGTAAGTGTCTGTAAATTCAGGATTTTATTTTCCCCTGATAACCGTACAGCAATGAAATTATCTCCCAGATGTATGCAATATTAACATCCTGTGCTCTAACCACAACGCTATCGTTTTTAAATTCCGTTTTCAGTGAAAAAAAAAAAAACCATGAACGAACCGAAATATAAAAATCGTTATTTCATTATTTTTAGGGGAAAAAGAAAAAAAGATGCGATAAAATGAAGGCTTGTAAATTCGAATTCCGGTTGGAAATCGAAAAATACAACAGAATTTAAATTAAAAAAATAATGAATTAACACAATAGAAATTTTAAAAAACACACACACACTTCATTCCGGGTATTATCAGCTATTTGAAGTTAAAATCCTGCGTATCGACAAATGCAGACGAGAATTATATTGTAAAAGTTGATTAGAAAATAGTAATTGACTAACAATGTAGAAATGTAGAAAATATATAACTACTAGCAAATATATGCACCCTCCGGGTGCAAGTATTTAAGTTTTAATGTAATAAAATATATTAAATTAGAAAGGCTAATGAAACTAAATAAGAATGCAGATAAAAATATTTGAAACAGAGGGGGTATAATCGAAAAATAGAACAACTGAAACTTACTCTTCCATCACTCGTCTTTCATTGTTATTTTTTCTAATTTAAGTATTTAGTTAAAAGAGGAAGTAAAGAATAAAATGACAGTTATTTCTTCTTGTTAATGGATTTAATTTAAGATTCATTGAAGAGATTTTTGCTTATATTCATTAAAATAAAACCAAACAATTAGAAATCAATAATACTAAGCACATATTTATTAAATTCGATTTTTTTATATCAATATGCAAATTAGCCTTCCCGTTCACACTGTAAACCGCTATTTTGTTGTATATATAAATATAATTGTATGTTGTTAGTATGTAGATATGGTTAACAGTATTAATAATGTAAAACAATTTTATTAATAATAGGTTAAAATAAAAATAAAATCCTTGAGAATGTGATGTCAATAACTAAGGGAATTGTAACTTGAGTAGTGATATAGTTTCGGTTACAGATAGAAAAGCACACAATCTCCATTATAATAAGATTTTGTTAGTTTATAAAATGCTGTGTTTTTTTGGGGTGGGGGGCGTAAAAAATGTGTTTTTGTATTTTAAGAGTTAATTTTTTAATTATCTGTAGTGAGATAGCCAATGGCGTGTTATCTCATTTACATATGTGTATTACTGCAGGACATATATAGAGACACTTTAGGGGTCTAGTAAATTTAGCAACGAGAAGCTGAACCCAGTGCTAAGATTAAGCACGAATAAATACTGCTGCAACAAGGAACACAAAACCACACCTCACAACAATATCTAGTTCATTTTTATAGTTTTATTTATTTCTTTATTTATTTTTGTTAACTCTGCTTAAATCTCGCGTATCGATAAAATGCAGACGAGAATTATATTGTAATAGTTGATTAGAAAAATAATAATTGACTAATAGTAAGAAATGTAGAAAATAAGAAAACAATAAAAAAATACGGAGACAGGAAGATATTACTACTTTGTTAGTTTATAAAATCCTGTGGTTTTATTTTTTTTTTTTTCTTTTTTTTGTTTTTATTTCTTTGTTTGTATTTTTTGTTTGTTTAGTTTTTTTTTTTTTTTTGTTTTTGTTTCTGTAAAATGTTTTTCTGTATTTTAAGAGTTAATTTTTTAATTATCTATTTCATTTTTTTATAGTTTTATTTCTTGATTTTTTTTTTTTCTTTATTTATTTTTGTTAACTCTGTTTAAATTTGAAGTTAAAATCACGCGAATCGACAAATGTAGACGCGAATCATATTGTAATAGTTGATTATAAAATAGTAATTGTTCGTTTTTTTTGTTTTTTTTTGTTTTTTGTTTTTTTTGTTTTTTTGTTTCCGTAAAAAATGTTTTTCTCTATTTTAAGAGTTAATTTTTTAATTATCTATTTCATTTTTTTATTTTTTATCTTTAACTCTGCTTAAATTTCTTTAATAAAAGAACCAAATGGGATCAATCTGCTGATTGAACTCCGATCGGAAGGAGAGAAAAAAAACTGATAAAATTAAGCGGGGTGGGGGTAGGGGGTAAGGCAAGAGAAACAAATAGGTCGAAATGAGGAAGGAGGTTAGAAAAAATGTGAATTGATCGAAATAAATAAAAAAAGAAAACAATTTTAAAAATGATAAAAACAAAAGAAGTAAGATATGTGAAAACAGATAAAGATGAAAGAACAATTAGAATCCTAAGTTGAAAAATAGAAGGAGCAAGGAAAGAAACAGAATTAAGAAAAAAAGAAAGATAGAAAGAAGAAAAAAGAAGAAAAAGAAAGAAAGTAAGAAAATAAGTAAGAAAGAATTGATGAAAAAAAAAACCCATAAAAGAAAAAAAGATTCGAAAGAAAAGAAAGACCGGGAGAGAAAAAAGAAAGAAAAAAAGAAAACGAAAGAAAGAAAAATAGATCTGATAGAAATAAAACCCACAGAGAAGAAAGAAAGAAAGAAAGAAAGAAAGAAAAAGAAAGAAAGAAAGAAAGAAAGAAAAGAAAGAAGACAGAAAGAAAAAAGGAAAGAAAAAAAGAAAAAGAAAGAAAGAAAGAAAAGAAAGAAAAAAAGAAAGAAATGATAGGCCGTGAAAAAACAAAGGATAAAAAGATCTGATAGAAAGAAAAGGCTACAAGAGAATGAATGAAAGAAAGAAAGAGAGAAAGAAATATACATTTGATGGAAAGAAAGAGACAAAAAATAAAGAAAGAAATACAAAATATATTTGAAAGAAATCAAAGGAATGAAAAAGAAAGAAAGAAATATAAAGTTGATTGAAAGAAAAAGCTACAAGAGAAAGAAAGATGGAGTAAAAAAGATCCAAAGGAAGGGGGAAGAAAGAAAAAGAAAGAAAAAATAGAGTTGAAAGAAAGAAAGAAAGAAAGAAAAGTAGATTTAAATGAAATTATAGGCCGTAAAAAAGAAAGAAGGGAGAAAGAAAAAGAAGAAAAATAGAGTTGAAAGAAAGGAGAAGCTAAAAAAAATGAAAGAAAGAAAGAGTAAGAAAGATCCAAAGAAAGAAGACTTGACAAGAAAAAAAAAAGAAGAAAAAAACACTATCAACCAAATCAAATTGACTCTGAGACTTCTGTGTCTGAGCTAGAGAAAGAAAAAAAAAGAATCAGAAATTATAAAGAAAGAGAAATGAAGAAAGGGAAGAAGTCGAAATAAGAGAGAAAAATGCATTAAAAATTTAAAAAAAGAATAAGAATAAGAAGAACAAAAAAGAACAAGAAAACAAAACAAAACCAAAAAAAACTAAATATTCCTAAAGAAACAAATGATAAAAAGAATGATTCCATTATTTCAAATTAAAAAAACAAAAAACAAAAAAAACAGTGAATAAATGACATTCGCCCTTGTGTCTATCAAACGACGTTACCTGTCGTCTGTTGGCCTCCATTTTTCTACACATGACGTCTTTTCTCTTTATTTCCTGATACCAACTTACACATATGAACATACTGAGTATAAAGCATCTATCAACCATCGAAACGAGATAATTAGTTCGTAAATTGTTCTGAATGTAAGCTTTCAATAGAAGCAGTTGTTACGACTCATCAAACACATTAGTTAGCTTCATAGCCAATGAACGCGAATGTAGCACATGCTGTACATGTTCTGTTTTCGTGACACCCAATAAATATGCGTACTTGTAAAGTTAGCGACAAATCATTCAGTCGAGTTAGGTATCGTGGCTTATTATTTAAACAAGTAGGCTCTTGATTTGTACTATTTATTTTTTAAAATCTATTTAACCTATATATAGAACCCTAACATGTACTACCATTCCGGGTCAAATTGGTTTGGTTTGGTTTGGTTTGTTTTACGGCATATCAACCTCAGTGGGTCATTTAATGCCGATAAAGTTTTGAAATAAATCAATTCTTAATGGATAATACAATTTTTTTATAAATACATTTTTCTATTTAACGCATAGATGGGACCCAAACAGGTACTACCACTCCGGGTCAGAGTGAACCAGGGAGCAATGGTGATGAAGGGGTGCTCCACATTCCCAAAACCTCCAGAACTGGAATCTCACCATCAGATAGAGTTTAACGTCATTCCCAGGACATGTAGACCCGCAGCCACCGCCTTCTAGCACCCATATGATAAAAAGGGGTTGGGGCTTGCCATAAGGGCAATAGGGTTGGGAAAATCGTATAGGTGCTAGGGCTTGACGTGACCAGCCGATTGATCGGAGGGGCCTCTCCGACCGCCCGTTTAGCCCAAGATAGGCCAAAGTGGAGTATTGCATGTCATGAACTGCTCATCCACCTGGGCTCTATCCTTAAGCATCACGGGTCGCCACCCACGGCCAACAAGTGGCCCCATTGGGGGAGTCTTACCCCTCTGCAGAGGTGCAGTCAGTGCATTCTAACGCCCCAGTCGACAGGGCGTTGGTTTGTTTTACGGCATATCAACCTCGGTGGGTCATTTAATGCCGACAAAGTTTTGAAATAAATTCTTTCTTAATGGATAACTAAATTTTGTTTATTGTTGTGGGGTTTTATGGGTAAAAAAAGAGAAACGAGTGGTAACAATGGAAACAAATGTATTGAACAAAAAGTAGAAATTTACAGCAAAGAAAGTGGAGATTGCGTCCGACCAATACAGTTACGAGCTGACTCGCATTTGATTCTAGTCAAGCCACAATTGTTCTGGTACTTATAGTAGCCGTCGGCGCATTCCATTTATGTCAATAGATTATATCACCTATAACATTTATAAACTCATGTTTTTCTATTTAACCCATAGATGGGACCCTATGAATGAATCCAACTATTCTTCCACCAACTGTGGTTAAATAATAGGGCAGACTGGGCTCTTGGTTAGGCAACCTGTCTAGAAGAAGAAAAACTCTGAATTCAAACTTAGATAAAGGTTCGCCAATCAACTAACAGTAACAAACCTTTTTCTACGCATCTTCCAAACTCAACGAATACAAAACATCCATCATCTTTTATCCACATAAATCCTTTTTTTCTTCTTAAATAATTTCATAGCCCTGAAGAAGGTTTCCTTTGTAACCGAAATGTCGAACATAGACAAATAAATTTCCATCCATTATAACATCCCGTGTTAGTTCTACATTTTCTCCATATACTGTCGGATTAATTTCCTCATCTTACTTCCATGTACGTTTATGTATACACACTCTCGTACACACACACACACACACACACATATATATATATATTGGGGGGTACTAATGTAATAATGTTGTTATTTCCATACATACATGTATTTTTAAGCTACTGATCTATTCCAGTTTTTTTTTTAAATTAAATTTTATTGTATACTCAACAATTTAAACTCATTTTTAAAAACATTTTTGTTTTATATACCATAATTTTATTATTTTATTTTATTTTTTATTTTATAATTTATTTTTTTAAATTCTATTTTTTATTTTTTTATCTTATTTTATTTTCATTTTATTTATTTTTTATTTATTTATTTTTTAAATATTTTATATTTTATTTTATAATTTATTTTTTATTCTATTTTTTATTTTTTATTCTATTTTATTTTCATTTTATTTTAAATCTTATTTTATTTTATTTTTTATTTTTATTTTCATTTATTTATTTATTTCTAAATATTTTATATTTCATTTTATTTTTCCTGTTATGTTATAAACTTTATACCATAAGATTAAATCACGTAGATAAATAAAAGCTTTCGCTTGAAGCGTTTTAAGATGTTTATTTGCCTCTGGATACATCGTGTTAGTTAATAAATTCACATTTAATCAATTAAAATCTGTAGATTCGGAGTAACAAAAAAAAAAGATTGATTTTATACGTGGCAATATTTGATTGGCCAGAAAAAGCATTTATTTTGATTAAGTTGTTTTTTGTTTTATCTTATAATTTTTAGTTACTTTTTTTTAGTAAAAAAGATGAAAGAAATTAGCGGTCAGAAATCAATATTAATAATAAGTTTGAGTGCCTTATCTAAAAATAAATACAAGAGTAAAATATGTTTATATAGTATTTTATCAAAATAAATTTAATATTGTACTAGACAACCCACGAGCTCTATGGTTTCTAGTCCATGATAATATATACTAGTGGATCTGTCGATATACCACAGTATGATAGTTTAATTAGCCAAGGTTAAAGAGCCCAGTCTGCCCTACTATTTAGCTATAGCTGGAGGGAGAGTAGTTGGTTCATACCTTTCCTAAGTGTATTAGTGCTATGAGAGAGAGAGAGAGAGAGAGAGAGAGAGAGAGAGAGAGAGAGAGAGAGATTGATAGATAGAGAGATAAAGAAAGAGAGAGACAGACAGACAGACAGAGACAGAGACAGACAGAAAGAGACAGAGAGAGATATAGATAGATAGATAGATAGAGAGAGAGAGAGAGAGAGAGAGAGAGAGAGAGAGAGATAAAGAAAGAGAGAGAGAGACAGACAGACAGAGACAGAGACAGACAGAAAGAGACAGAGAGAGAGAGATATAGATAGATAGATAGATAGAGAGAGAGAGAGAGAGAGAAGAGAGAGAGAGGAGAGGGGAAGGGGGGAGAGAGAGACCTAAATATAGAACAACACAGATTTTGCATTTAAGTCATAAAAAGTTGAACCAAAACAATGTCACATTTATCTTTATCTACCTGTCCAGGTTAGATAAACATTTGCCCCCCCCCCCGCGCTCTTAACGTGTCTTTAGTTTTATTTATTTGCTTTCGAGTCAGATGAGACTGTCAGTTGCCATGACAAGAAACACGTACACATATCACCCACACGCGCTACGTTGGGGACTTTAATACCAACGTGTAGGTTATTTGAAAATTTTAATTTTCTATCTTTTCTAGAGACCAAATAAAATCTTTGCTATTTTGTATAGAAGTTATTTTCTGTTGGCTGGTTGGTTGGTTGGTTGGTTGGTTGGTTGGTTGGTTGGAATTTACGGCATGTCAACCCTTGGGTTATTTTATGCCGAGACGTTTCTGTATTCAGTTATTTAGTTGGATGGATAGTTGGTTGGCTGGCTGGTTGAATTTTACGGCATGTCAATCCTTGGTTATTTATGCCGAAGACGTTTATTTAGTAGGATGGATAGTTGGTTGATTGGATTTACGGCATGAACCCTTGGGTTATTTTATGCCGAAGACGTTTTCTGTATTCAGTTATTTAGTTATGGATTGTTGATTGGTTGGTTGGTTGGCTGGTTGGAATTTTACGGCATGTCAACCCTTGTTGGGTTATTTTATGCCGAAGACGTTTTCTGTATTCAGTTATTTAGTTGAATGGATAGTTGGTTGGTGGTTGTTGGATTTTACGGCATGTCAACCCTTGGGTTATTTTATACCGAAGATGTTTGCTGTATTCAGTTATTTAGCTGGTTGGATTTACGCATGTCAACCTTGGGTTATTTTATGCCGAAGACGTTTTCTGTATTCAGTTATTTAGTTGGATAAATAGTTGGTTGGCTGGCTGGTTGAATTTTGGCATGCCAATCCTTGGGTTATTTTATGCCGAAGACGTTTGCTGTATTCAGTTATTTAGTTATTTAGTTGGATGGATAGTTGGTTGGTTGGTTGGTTGGATTTTACGGCATGTCAACCCTTGTTGGGTTATTTTATGCCGAAGACGTTTTCTGTATTCAGTTATTTAGTTGGATGGATTGTTGGTTGGTTGGTTGGTTGGATTTTACGGCATGTCAACCCTTGGGTTATTTTATACCGAAGACGTTTTCTGTATTCAGTTATTTAGTTATTTAGTTGGATGGATAGTTGGTTGGTTGGATTTTACGGCATGTCAACCCTGGGGTTATTTTATACCGAAGATATTTGCTGTATCCAGTTATTTAGTTATTTAGTTGGATGGATTGTTGGCTGGTTGAATATTACGGCATTTCAACCCTTGGGTTATTTTATGCCGGAGACGTTTTCTGTATTCAATCATCTAGTTATTTAGTTGAATGGATTGTTGGTTGGATATATATATATATATATATATATATTATATATATATATATATATATATATAGGTTGTGCGTGTTTCTGTAATTTTTCTGTTATGGCTGTTTAATAACATATATATATATATATGTATATCAATCTACCCCTCCACTCAACTGACCCAGCGACCCCATCCTACCCAAAATTCCCCGCTCCTCCTTATCTCACATCACTACACACTCACCCCCTTGACCTCCCCGGCGCCACCGCCGCCAACTGTACTTAAACGTATGCTTTGCTTTAATAAAGTTACAATGACTGATGACGTCTGTGAACACAGACGAAACCGTTTCACCCTGTGACTTGTTTTGAGTTGTTCATTTCTTGACCACTTTCCTTCTATCTACAGCATATCTTCGGATCCTAAAACCATCCACCCTTCCTTCATATCAATATATGTATTGATCAAAGCCTGAAGAAGATACCAGAATATCTGAAACACGTGTTGCGTATGTGAAATAAAAAGAATAAAACATTTTTTCTGAGAACGATACATTTTGCGACCTTCTTCTTTACATATATATATATATATATATATATATATATATATATATATATATATATATATAATATAAAAATATATATTTAGTAATAGCATATGTTTATCACTAGCTTACTTTGTGAGTTAGTGGTGGGCCAAGTTTTTTGCAGTATTATTAGTGGAATGCTGAATATCGGTGGTAGGTCAGGAAAATAACTTTATTTTCTTTTGTCTTAGACAATTTGTATTGAATAAAAAAAAAAAGCCGTGATAGAAGTGAAAAAGAAAATTACTAGATTGTCTACAGATTAAGGAAAAGTAAAAAAAAAAACTTGTAAATGATCACCTCAGAACATAGTGATAATAGTTTAATGAGTTTAAATTTCCTATAAATAACCTGAAAGGTAGCCGCTAATTAGGGAATTGATTAGGTACACCTTGTCTGCAATAACAGGAATTAACTGACTAGATGGTCTATAAGACACTTCTCCAAATATCAAAAATTCATTAGGGGTCGTTTAGCACAGTCTGTAGAGCTATCTATTTCTCTCACTGTATTCATATCTATCTATCTATCTATCTATCTACACCTTGTCTGCAATAACAGGAATTAACTGACTGGATGGTCTATAAGACAGGAAGGTGCGTGGTGTAATGGTTAAAGTCACGGGAAATGGACTCGTCGCCCCGAGTTCAAATCCTGGATGTGGTAATTGCATTTCACTTAGCGCTAATACCCTTGGGAAAGGTATGAATCCTACTCACCCTCCAGCTATGGATAAATAGTAGGGCAGACTGGGCTCTTTAACCTTGGTTAGGCAACCGGTCTAGGAGAAGGAAAACTCTGAATTCAAACCTGTTGAACCCGCTTAAGAAATTGACCTTGTGTCACATCCTGCTCGTGCGGAGGGGTTGGTAAATATATATAAGACATTTCTCCAAATATCAAAATTTCATTAGGGGTCGGTTAAGCACAGTCGATAGAGCTATCTATTTCTCTCACTATGTTCATATCTATCTATCTATCTATCTATCTATCTCTTCCGTGAAAAACCTATATATATATATATATATTATATATATATATATATATATATATATTATTATTATTATTATTATTATTATTATTATTGACTCTCTCGTCGATTTTCGACGCATGGGGTTCAACACACAATGAACACCCACACAGTGATTTGTTTATAGTGGTGAAGGCTTGTGTTGGACCATCCACACTTTTTGGCACATTCGATAGGAAAGAATTGGTGCATCAAGGAATGCCACAAACCCAATCAACGACCGACCTCAGGAATTTTGGAATTCAGAGTTATTCCTCTCCTAGACTGGTTACCTACCCAAGGCTGAAGGGCCCAGTCTGCCCTACTATTTAACCCATAGCTGGAGGGAATTTTGAATTCAGAGTTATCCCTCTCCTAGACTGGTTACCTACCCAAGGCTGAAGGGTCCAGTTTGCCCTACTATTTAACCCATAGCTGGAGGGAGAATGTATGTATATATATATAAATATGTCTCACTATGGACATATCTATCTATCTATCTATCTATCTATCTATCTCACTATGGTCATATCTATCCCTCCGTGTATTAATCGCTCTCTAGTCATATCTATCAGATTCTGACCCTATTTATCCACTGACGTCAAATAAAGTTGAAATATTTTGTAATTGATACTGAGACTCGTTTTGAATTCGACCAAAATGTCGGACTAGGATGAAATTCCAGTACCATTCAGTTAAAATTCTGATAGGCCATCGAAAACGATAATAATCTCGAAGATCTCAAGGGTGCTGACAACAAAGAGTCTCTTCTCGGTGACCACTGCCTCTTAAAAGAACTACTGTTACGTTCACCATATCACTATGCATTTTCAAGATGCATATACTGTATTGATAGATAATATAACAGCCGTGAGAGAACTTTGACACACAAGGAAAGTGGACGCCATTCTTGAAAAAACAACTTCTAAAATATTTCTACAAATGTAAGTAATGTGTAAATATGAAATTAAAAACCTTTTGAAATAGTTTACATTTTATAATGTTCATTTCATATTAAATAAATAAATACATAATAATAATAATAATAATAATAATAATAATAATAATAATAATAATAGCCAGGATATAGGGATGGAATTTGGAATTAAAAAATGTGCTATGCTTGTAATAAAACGGGGTGAAAGAAAACTAATAGATGGAATGCAACTGCCAAATCAGGAAACTATAAAATCACTTGATCAAAATGAAAGCTACAAATACTTAGGAATTTTAGAAGCGGACAATATCATGCAAACAGAAATGAAAGGAAAAGTTAAAAAAAGAATATCTCAGGAGAACTAGAAAACTTCTAGAAACCAAACTTAACAGCAGAAATCTGATCAAAGGAATCAATACCTGGGCTGTCCCCATTATAAGATACTCAGGACCATTCTTAAAATGGACAAAAGAAGAACTCAGTCAGATTGACCAAAGGACGAGAAAGTTAATGACCATGCATAAGGCTCTCCCCTAGAGATGATAGAGATAGATTATATGTGTCAAGAAAGGAAGGGTGGGGAGAGGTCTTGCCAACATAGAGGAATGCGTAGAAACCACAATCCAACAACTTCAAGATTACACAAAAAAGCAAAGACAAATTACTTATGGCGGCCAATAATTGTAGAAGCGACAGATGGACAATCAGAAAAACAACAAAGACCAGAAAACAAAAATAGGAAGAAAAATAATTATATGGACGCTTCAAATGACAAATTGAAGAGGTTGCCCATGAAATGACTTGGACATGGTTAAGAAAGGGAAACCTCAAAAGAGAACTGAATCACTTATAATTGCTGCACAAATAATGCCATAAGGCCAAACTATATCAAAGGCAAAAATTGATAAGGNACCAACAAAATAGTAAATGTAGACTTTTGCCAGTAATAGAGATGAGACTGCGAACCATGTACTATGCGAATGTAGCAAACTAGCACAAGGAGTACAAAACTAGACACGACTGGGTTGGGAAGGTGATCCACTGGAATTATGCAAAAAAATTAATTTTACCATAACAACAAAATGGTATATGCATCAACCAGAATCTGTTCTTGAGAACGAAACACATAAAATTCTCTGGAATTTGAAATAAAAACGGATCACTTTATCCCAGCAAGAAACCAGACTTAGTGTTGATAAACAAAAAAGAAAGAACTGTCAACTGGTGGATTTTGAAGTGCCAGCAGATCACAGGGTAAGCTGAAGGAAAATGAAAAAATGGACAAACACTTGAACCTTGTCAGAGAACTAAAAAAGTTATGGAATATGAAAGTGAAAATGATACCAATTGTAGTTGGTGCACTTGGAACGATCCCAAAAGGATTGGAAAAGGGTTTGGAAAGTTGGAAATCAGAGGAAGGATTGAAACCATTCAGAAACTGCACTGTGCAATCTGCCAGAATACTCAGAAGAGTCCTTGAGACCTGAGGAGACTTGCTGTCACTCAGACTCCAGTGAAAGACCATCAGCTAATGCTGATGTGAAAACTCAAAAGGAGTAAATAATAATAATTATTATTATTAGACCTTGCCAGAGAACTGAGGAAAACTTTGGAACATGAAGGCGAAAGTCGTTACCATAGGTATCTGAATATACCTTATGAGCTTCTTTATTGTGGAAATGGTACCATAATCGCATAAAACCCGATTTTTAAGCTTTATCTCTCTAAAATAGAGAGAGAAGTAGAAATAGATTCATTAGAGAATCAGAGGATATATTTCTGGACTATTGAGATAGAAGGATAATTATAAACAGGCAAGGACACAGAACATACAGTGTTAATGTAACAAAAAACAGAGAGTTCAAACTGGTGGATTTGAAGTTCCAGCAGATCACAGGGTGAGGATGGACAAAAACGAAAGATGGACAATTACCTGGACCTTGCCAGAGAACTGAAAAAGTTATGGAATATGAAAGTCAAAGTGATACCAATTGTAGTTGGTGCACTTGGAAAGGTCCCAAAAGGATTGGAAAAAATACTGGAAAGCCTGGAAGAATTGAGACCATCCAGACTACTGCATTGTTGCAATCTGCCAGAATACTCAGAAGAGTCCTGGAGATCTGAGGAGACTTGTTGTCACTCAGACTCCAGGGAAAGACCATTCACTAATGCTGTTGTGAAAAACTAATAATAATAATAATAGTAATAATAATAATAAGAAGAACAAGAACAAGAAGAAGAACAAGAACAAGAACAAGAAGAACAAGAACAAGAACAAGAACAACAAGAAGATTAGGACAGAGGAACGAAAGAAAAAAGAAAGAAAGAAGCCTATTTACTGAAAGAAAGAAAGAAAGAAAGAAAGAAAGAGTGCTTGTTCAAAGAAAGAAAGTCTCTATGTTTACTATCAGAGTGAAGAGAGAAAAAAGAAGAAAACAAAAACGAAAGAAGAAGAGAGAAGAAGAAAAGAAGAAGAAGAAGAAGAAGAAGAAGAAGAAAACTTTCTATTGGTATTGGTTATTGATATTCAAATGAACTAAAATTTCTGACATCTTTGACAACTTCTCAAGACTGAAACTGCGTAGCCAAGCTTATTCTGATCTAAAAGTGAACGATACGTGAACCCGTCGGATGCCCGTTTATAACGCTGGCCCATGATGATATCGATACTTCTATTCAGTAAGGAATGAGGGGTGACTCTAATTAGCATTTCAGAATTATCACAATTGTATCCCAAATTCGAGTAATTAAAAAAATTGGGGTAATTGGAAAAAAAAACCGACATTCAGCGCGAACGCTAACCCCCTACTATATTATAATTCAGGAGCAAATCAAACTTGAAATTACTTAATAATCTTAGAGAATTCTAATTGTAATACTCTAATAAAATTTCGGTATTATATGCAGTTTTTTCTGGGTTACGGTTACACACACACACACACATACACACACCACACACACACACACAACACACATATTATATATATATATATATATAATATTATAGGTATATATAAAAACAAATTTTTTTTGTGATGAAATAAAGAAAATACAGTGCTCAATAACAAATTGTGAGAGCTAATATTTATTTAATTTGTTGAGTTTTTAAAAAAAATAAATGCTTATTATAAACAGCTACCCAGGTTGTCTTGCTAAGTCGCAATCATCAGGCTGTCAAATTAAATCTTATGGTGTTTATTTGAAGATCCTTTCTTAATGTTATTAATATTCTGGACCGTAAATAACGTCGGTTGTTTTGTGGATGCTATTACGCTTCGGATTCTTAAAATTCAATTTTTCAAAAGTCGCATTAAAAAAAAAACTCAACAAATTAAATATATATAATATATATATATATATATATATATATATATATATATATTATATATATATATAAGTGTTGTTTTTTTTAGATTTATAGAATAAAATTTTATAGAATTATAAGAATTAATTAAGATTTTATAGAATATAAAAAATTTTTTTTTAATAAAAGAATTTCGAAGAATCCGCACGAGCGCACATACAACGGACCGACATGCCATCATGGAAAATCCCGAACATTTCAAATATCTGGCGTTCCTCCAACTTAATAACAACAAAAGATTACGCCGGCGCCGTGGGATGAGTGCTTAAAAAAAACACGGGTACTTCTGCCTCTGATGATGAGAAATTTTCTCGAAAATATTTAGGTAAATAAACATCATTTAACAAGATGGATGTTTATAGGTAGTGATGTCGACATTATAATGTATCGGTCTGTTAGACCCTCTTCGGGACGTTGGATTGAGTTCTTGCTTCAACGGTGGTCATTCTCATACTGGTGAGTTAGGATGTCGGGAATAGGGGAGAGATGGTCAATTGTAGGTGCTACTAGGAGTTAGTAGTGGGAGTCCTGTTTTTTCTTCTGATGGGGGGGGGTAGCTAGTAAGGT
>CM042160.1:92109128-92111628 GCA_023376005.1 Doryteuthis pealeii | reverse complement strand
TGGTGAAGATTTAAAAAAAAAAAAGGGTGTATATTTTCTATCGACCTCGTGCTATGAGTTCGAGCCTAGGAAAGATCTAGATGTTGAAGCGTGATTTTACAGGCAAGAAGAACTCATCCACTCAGGTTCGACCACCATTTATCTCAAAACTTTGAAAAGCTATCTCAGTCTATTCATATCTATTTATTCAATATCATTCCTTGTCGGTAATATGAAAGCGCGTGGTGTAATGGTTAAAGTCATGGGAAATGGACTCGTCGCCCCGAGTTCAATTCCTGGACGAAGCTGTTTGCATTTCACATGGCGCTAATACCCTTGGGGAAAGGTATGAATCCAACTCCCCCCCCCCAGCTATGGGCAAATAGTAGGGCAGAGTGGACTCTTTAACCTTGGTTAGGCAACCGGTATAGGAGAAGGAAAACTCTGAATTCAAACCTTTTAAACTCCGCTTAAGAAATTGACCTTGTGTCACATCCTGCTCGTGCATATATATATTCATCTATATATTAGTATTCCTTAATTGTTATCATCTTGCAAAACCCTCTAGTCAAAAAATGAGACTATTCAAATTGTCCAAGATGAAATGCGATAATGTAAATCTTGATTATCTGGTGTTGCTTATCCGCTGATTTCTTATTTCTTATGAGTGTCATCAACGCAGTTGAACAATGGACCATTCCTTTTTTTTTATTATAAAGAAATAAAAGGAAGAAAAAGGATATGCTATACAGAGAAATATAAGAACGAAGGAGAGAGGTGAGCACCGGGAAGTGTATATGGATAAAATAGGATTTATTTTATTTTATTTTATTTTACTGACACGTGTTTCGGCCAGGAGTTTATCCATGCACACATGTATTCTATCTATTATTATTTTAAATACAAAAAAATTTCAACACACACACACACACACATATATATATATATATATATATATATATATTAAAGGTAAAGTCCGTTGTCTATTGTCGGTATAATCCAGACAGCGAAGGGGTTGTTTTACGTCTTAGCTGGAGCGCTACACCTACCATCAGTTACCGCACAAATCCAAGTGGTGGTAATCAGTATCGAACCCGGAACTTTATGGTTCCAAGGCGGCTGCCCGACCGACTGAATTAAACCGTTGTGTTTGCGGGCGAGTGCTCGTGCATACGCCAACATACAGACACGCATACAGATATGTGTTGGTCTGCGATAAAGGAGTGGCTCGTGCACCGGCTTAAAAAAAGGAGAAAGGAAGAAAGTTATTGGCCCAGACCCACATAAAAGGGAACGGGTTGCACTTCACTTGTTGGCCCTCCTTCAGCAAATAATTCTATTCAAGATCATATATATATTTATATATATATATAATATATATATATATATATATATATATATATATATATGATAAGTATGTAAACACGATGAGTTTGGATATGGCTTTTCGCCGACAATTTTTGGGAGAATATGTGCTTAATTGAAGTCGTACCTAATTTTGAAAATTAATTGATTAATAATAAATATTATTTTGAAAAATAGGGACATACTTCATTGATCAGCAAAAGATTTTTTTAAATTTATTTTTTCCGAAAGAGAAAAGGAAAGAAAAAGAAACTTAAGGGCCCTTTCGACCGGTGCTTTGTCAAAAGAAACGACCTGTAGATCGTTTAAAAGTCACGATGTAAATTAATTGGGTAAAAAATAAAGATTTAATCAAGCAAATAGTGGGGTAACATAAAGGTAAAAAAAAAAAAATTTTTGGTAAATACCTTTCGGAAAAAATAAATTAAAAAAATCTTTTTCTGATCAATAAGTATGTTCCTATTTTTCAAAATATTATACAAATTGTACTAAAAATTTGTTTATATATATATATATATATATATATAAGAGAGAGAGTTTTATACAACACCATTGTTAACTTATTATTTTTTTCTTACACCTGTATTGTGATAGCCTTCAAATCAATCTCCAAACCAATATATTATATATATATATATATATATATATACACAATACATATATATATATATATATACACACACACATAAAATATATATATATATATATATATATATATATATATATATATAAGGAAAGAGGATGGGGAATTAATTCCGACAGAATGTAGTAGAGATATGAGGAACAACAATGACAAAACTCAGACAAACGTATATAGGATATATTTCGATAGAGCTTTGAGCTTTGATGCCGAGCTCAAGCTCTAGCGAAATATATCCTACATACGTTTGTCTGAGTTTTGTCATTGTTGTTCCTCATATCTACTATATATATATATATATATATATATAATATATATATAGTGTGTGTGTGGGGGGGGGGGATTGTCACTGTTTCAGCTTTTCTGGAACGGTGTGTCAAACGCAGTATTATTGGTAGAGTGCTCATAATAAAAATAGAGCCGTTATATAATATAATAAAATAAATATATAAAGGTTTTACATATGAAACATCTTTACCTGATGATTGCCTCGCATGCAACCAATATGGTCGTGAA
>CM042160.1:92086628-92099128 GCA_023376005.1 Doryteuthis pealeii | reverse complement strand
TATTATTATATTTTTATATGCATTGTAATTGCCTTCAAATCATTAATATATTATAACATACTTAACAATGCTTCAAGCAAATTAACAATTACTTTTATATATATATATATATATATATATATATATATATAAGAGAGAGAGAGAGAGAGAGAGAGAGAGAGGGGGGGGAGGAGGGGGAGGGAGAGAGAGAGTGCGAGAGAGAGAGAGAGAGACAGAGACAGAGAGAGAGAGAGAGAGAGATCAATGAATTAAACGCTAGTAAACTACTCAACCTCCTCAAAAGAACAACTTGAGATAATAATGAATAATGAACATCACCAGTTTTAGATTTTCGATGACTTTAAAGAAATTGAAAAATAAAATTGAAGAAAACAAAACCCAAAATAAAAACAAAGATTTTTCGAATTGACACGATAATTCCGCAGGTAATAATGTTCATTTATATAAATAATTGTTTTTTTGTTTGTTTTTTCTTATCTTTAGTTTTCTCACGCGGCAAATATAAGCTAGTTTTAATTTTAAAATTATCGAATTATCCATAGCATAAATTCCTAAATCCCTTATACATCACACACGCACTACCTTTTCTGTGGTGTAATGGTTAGCACGTCTTGCTAATCATTTACTACGGAGTTGCGAGTTCGATCTTCATGAGAAGCTCGTTAGGGTAGGTCGGTTTTTCACTTTTTTTTATATATATTGAAACTACATGCAATACCGAAAGTTTCGTATTGTTTTATTAAGTACTGATACCAAAAATTAGATCTTGAACAAGTGTCAATTTTTGAAGAAGAGGCATCAAAGATCGTTGACAAAAATGCCTGGGAAAATCCTCGCTTTTGCAACAATGGGCGGGAGGCATAATTTTAACTTTAGTTATAACTAGCAGCGGCTACCCGGCGTCGCCTGGGTTGAAAGGGATTTTTAAAGTTAGTCCCGCAGATCCATTATTACTGAGTCGTGAGTTGAATCCTCGTGGGATTCCCCATTTAAATCCATATGTTAAAAATAGACCTTGCATTGATCCAGCTACTCTGAGAAGAAATGTTAATGTCTACTATCTAAAATATTAAAGGAAAAAAAAAAAAAAAGAAATCAACTAACATTTAACAAGAAGCCCATCAGATCAACCAGAGAAAATGGCCGACGATTTAGAACCAGTAGACGCAGTAAGTAGAATGTCACAAATAAGACCATCATCATATCATCTACCCTATATATTTTTTTATTTATAGTAGAAAGAACGTGGTGTAATGGTTAAAGTCATAGGAAATGGACTCGTAGCCCCGAGTTCAAATCCTGGACGTGGTAATTGCATTTCACTTAGCGCTAATACCCCTGGGAAAGGTATGAATTTTACTCCCCCTCCAGCTATGGGTAAAGAGTAGGACAGACTGGGCTAGGAGAAGGAAAACACAGGGCAGACTGTGCTCTTAACCATGGCTAAGTAACCAGTCTAGGAGAAGGAAAACTCTGAATTCAAACCAGTTAAACTCTGCTTAAGAAACCTTGTGTCACATCCTGCTCGTGCAGAGGAGTTGGTAAATATATATATATATCTTTTATCTTTCTGTCTCTCTTCCTGTTTATCTATACATATATAAAGGGCAGTTGTGTGTATATTTGTGTCCGGAGGAAACTTCAAAAACAATTAACGACAAAGTAAATATATATATACACACATTACATATCACCAGGGCTTGGTTTTTGAGCAGAAATAATAGAGATTTGATTTATATTCATGCCCTCAAATTTCATGTTAAGTTTTTAAATGCCATCCTTGGCCAGTTGAAAAGGGCTTAAAATAAGTAAGTCCTGAGTTATGGAATCCTTTGGTAAGTGAATAAGTCCTGAGTTATGGAATCCTTTGGTAAGTGAATAAGTCCTGAGTTATGGAATCCTGCGTAGTATTAAAGGTCCAGTGATTTAATCCTATGTTCCGTCGTCGACGAAGGCTCAAAGCAGTTATGCGTAGATATGACCAGAGCAGCCGGTATAAATATTATATCAGCAGCAGAGTACTGCCAGTGATTGGCCAAAAGGTTCAACACATGGTTCCCGGTGAGTCTATAAACAGAAGTGGGCATCTGGTATACACCTTATATATAAAATAAGTAGGGCACCTCACGTGGTGTAATGGTTAGCAAGCTCGCTTCGCAAACCATTGTTAGTGAGTTCGATTCTCATTGCCCCATACTTCTGGCCTTGTGCCATAGCTAAGCTAAGCTTAGTAAATAACTATATATAAAATAAGTCAACAAAGATAATTAGAAAATAGAATTTAAATTATAACAGCATGGAATTTTTTTTTTTTAATTTAGTATTTTGATTAAGAGACATTAATTTTTTCTTTTCATAGTGTCTGGATCAACGAAAGGTCTTTTTTTACGTAGGGATTTTAATGGAGCTTCTTGCAAAGACCCAACTCGCAATTCAGCAATAATGGATCTGCGAGACTACCTTTTGTACACCCATCCACCCCTTTTACTCAGGCAAAGCAGGGTAGCCATTTCTAGTATACCCTATGTTGAACGAGTATATAACTTGCGAAGTGTAATGGCTACTGAGCTCTGCTTTTTGAACCACTGTTAGGGTGCGCTTTTGATGGTTTGCACGTTTTGCTGATCAATCACTACGGAGTCGGGAGATCAATCCTCATGAGATGCCCATACTTGCGCCAATGTGCCAATTCTAAGTTATGTTTATTTTTTCGTAGAGCGACTTGCGAGGTGTAATGGCTAACGAGCTTTGATTTTGGGTCAGTGTTAGGCTCCGCTCGTTTCATTACGGTTATTGTCATAGAAATAGGGCCGGGATACACGAGTTCAAATCCTGAATGAGACTATTCAACTACTGTTGACTTTTTTGTAATATAAAGCGTGTGTTAGAAGCCCACTTCAATTTATAGACTCGCCGAGAACTATATGATCAACCTCTTGGCCAATCACTGGCAGTACTCTGCTGCTGATTTAATATTTATACCGGATGTTCTGGTCATAACTACGCATAACTGCTTTGAACCTTCGTGGACGACGGACATAAGAGTAAATCACTGGACCTTTAACAATATGCAGGATAGGATTTATTCACTTACCAAAAGATGCCATAACTCAGGACTTACTTACTCTAAGCCCTGGTTGTTCCTCGGTGTTCCTTCCTGTTGGGTAGAATCCTTTGGTTGTTCCTCGGTGTTCATTAGTATTGGGTAGAATCATTTGGTTAAGCAGAGTCCTTGGTTGCATATCCGTTCGGCCGTGTCGAATACATGCAAATGAACGGCTTTCAAGATCGGCGATTGAAAAGATAACTAACCACATATTCGAGCGTGTTGATTGGCTGATTGAATTCATGTTCCCACGCAGAGTCTATAAGTTTAAGTGGTGAACTTCAGCACACCTTATATCACTAATAATCAAACACAAACAAGGCTCTTTAACCTTGGCATTGCAGTCGGTCTAGGAGTAGGAAAACTCTGAATTCAAATCAGACCTGGAACGGGATGAGTTTCGCAGGGTTATTCCTGCCTAAGACACGCTACATGAGTAAGCACCTTCACGACCGAACCAGATTAGAGGATAAGTATTGTCTAGTGAGTTCGTTTCTCACTGAGCGCTCAAATTTCGGCCTCATGCCAAATTAAGATTGGCTGATTAAACGACTAAACCGTGGTATTAAAACGAGACTAGATAGTCTGGCAAATCAGAGTATAGGCTTTCGATTTTTTTTTTTGGGGGGGGGTGCTACTTCCAGGATTTGTTCAAAACAGTATGCAGCATTCTTATGTAGGTTCCATCTAGATTTTTTTCTAATTGTTTCATTAAATCTTTTTGTAGCATTGGAAGCCATGTGCTACAGCATGGTGGATGTGAAGGTAGATAAATCTAAAAGTGGATCAACAGCATGCTTCACCTGATGCTGGTAGCGGGGGATGCTTCATAGCCGAATGGCCAGGATCGCATAGCATCACCCTTCACATGTCAACAAGGGGTACATTATGCTGAGGTAGGAGCTCTGGGCTAAGTGTTCAAATATCAGCTACAAAGCCCAAACAAAACTTACTTAGATGCAATAACCCTTTGAACAAAAATACATATAAAAAAAATTAAATGTGGTGCCCACGGCATGGTGGCCATTATCGTAGGAAATGAAATTGTCAACCTGAGTTCAAATCCTGGCCAAGGCAGTTTGCATTTCACATAATGCTAATACTCTTTGAAATGGGATGATCCCAACTATTCTCCATCCAGCTATGGGTAAATAGTAGAGCAGACAGGGCTCTTTAACCTTGGTTAGGCAACCGATATAGGAGAAGTTGGGACACCATTATTTTGAACTTTTCCCAAATCATTTTAGGGAATGGCTCGAGTGATGTAAGGATTAGCAAGATAGGCTAAGAGATTCACGAGGTGCTCCGTATTTCTGACCTTGTGTCAAACTAAGATCATCTGGCGCAAAATATATTTGTTTTGAGTTTGAGTTTTGTTTAACGGCATATCAACCTCTATGGGTCATTTAATGCCAAAAAGGTTATTTTGGATTTCAGTCTTTAAAGTAGTGGTTTTATGGGGTTTGAGTTTTGTTTAACGGCATATCAACCTCTGTGGGTCATTTAATGCCAAAATGGTTATTTTGGATTTCAGTCTTTAAAGTAGTGGTTCGATGGAGATAATTGGTTATGTTCTGTTAGATCTTGTTGAAAAGGTTGCTTTTTTTTAGAAAATTTAAAATGTTTTCAGGGTTTGTATTCTTAAAGATGTCTTTCAGGTTTCTTGCTTGATAGTAATTGGCGCGGATATGTTTAAGTCTGTTACAATTTAGAAGGATATACTTGGTTGTAAGTTGTACTTTGCACAACTTACAACCAAGCATATCCTTCTAAATTGTAACAGACTTATTTGTTTTAAACATTTAGTGGTTCTCAACCTTTTAGACCCAGAACCGGTGCGTACTACCCGTAAAGCCTAGAACCGAGGGAGCAAGAAGAGACGGGTTTCATATATTTTCTATGGATACTACTTTATGAAAACTGACTCTAAGAAGAGTGTTGATCCATATCACAAATTTGGGGAGTGGTGTCTCATAGATTTGCGGTTATCGTACATTCGGGAAGGTGCATGGTGTAATGGTTAGAGTCGTTGTAAATGGAGTCGTCGACCCGAGTTCAATTCTTAGACGAAGCTGTTTGCATTTCACATTGGGAAAGGTATGAATCCAATTCTCCCTCCAGTTATGGGTAAATAGCAGGGCAGACTGGCCTCTTTAACAATGGCTAGGTAACCAGTCTAGGAGAAGGAAAACTCTGAATTCAAACTCCGCTTAAGAAACTGACCCTGTGTAACATCCTGCTCGTGCAGAGGGGTTGGTATATATATATATATATATATATTATATATATTATATATATATACAGACACACACACACACACACACACACATATATATATATATATATATATATATATATATTGAATTTTTTTAAATATAAAAGTTTTCATAAGCAACTACCCAGGTTTCAGGTTATTTCACCATCGTCAGGTTGCTCCTGGTGTTTATTTGCGGTCCATAAACATAACAACACAAAATCTCTTCAAATAAACACCAGGAGCAACCTGACGATGGTGAAATAACCTGAAACCTGGGTAGTTGCTTATGAAAAACTTTTATATTTAAAAAATTCAACAAATAAATAAAGCTCCTACAAATTTGCGGTTGAGCACTGTGATTTCTTTGTTTCATACCAAAACAAATTTTAAATATATATATATATATATATATATATATATATATATATATATATATATATATATATATAGAGAGAGAGAGAGAGAGAGAGAGAGAGATTTGGGATGGGGCTCATGAAAGACTAGCACCGACCTTGTATGAACCTTTTGATTCCTATTTTAGTATGGTTGACCCCATAGTCATTCGATTTTTTTTTAAATCCTACTTTATTTTATAATCTATATATTAATACTCGTGTTCCTTAATTGTACGACCGTTATCATCTTACAACACCATCTGGTTAAAAATGTCAAAGAGAAAATGCAAAAATGTAAATCCTGCTTATCTGGTATTGTTTATCCGCAGAATTCTTATTTCTTATGATTGTTGTCACCTCAGCTAAATAATGGACAATTCTGTTTTTATTATAAAGAAAGAAAGGGAAGAAAAAGGACATGCTACACAGAAATATAATCTAATAATATAATAAAAAGAAAGAAAGACAGGGGGTAGGGGAAAGACAGAGATACGGGGTGAGCTCACGGAAGCGATAACGCTAAACTGTGTCAATCAACCATAATGAAAAGATGAAAAGAAGGAAAGAAAGAAAAAGAGTGAAAGAATCAAAGAATTATAACTTTTACATATTGAACTATTTAGCAATAGCTCTTAAGTAAACATATCAAACGTTCTAATGATTAAATTATCACACAGTAGTATATCCACAGGTTCTGCTAGTAAATCCTATTATGATAAAGAAATTACGTTACCACCAACATCCCACATCCCTTAATTATATACGTTATATACTCAATTATCATTAAATGATTATTGATTTAATCTTAATTAGGGCCGGGTTAGCTCAGTCGGTATAGCGTTCGGCTAGAAACCACAAGGTTACTAGTTCGATACCGGCCCTCGCCAACTCAGCGTATGAGTAGCACAGGGATCTGTGCGGTAAACGAAAGAAGCTGATGGTAGGTGTGGCGCTCCAACCCAGACGCGGCAACAATCTCCTTGGTCTAGCGCTAGTGAAAAGGGGATAGACTCCCTCGCTGGTAGGCTGATACCGACTTTAGGCCTCCCCGACGACTTTACTTTACTATTAAAATCTAACAGAGTTAGATTTGCCTCAGAACAGTCCATATTATAAATCCCTTTAAAATCCTGCAAGGTGTCTTATATATCACTAAGAAATAAAGGTTTACGTAATATATGGAATGGATAATTTGCATACTGTTTTAACAAAACCGGGTTTGATAAATAATTACTTGCCGTTATTGATTTATATTAACTAGCAAATATATGCACCCTCCGGGTGCAAGTATTTAAGTTTTAATATAATAAAATATCATATTAAATTAGAAAGGTTAATGAAACTGAATAAGAATGCAGATAAAAAGATTTGGAACAGAGAGGGTATGATTGAAAAATAGAACAACTTTGAAACTAACTCTTCCATCATTTTCCGTTACTCCCATCTTTCATTGGTAAATTTTCTTAATTAAACTGTTTAGTTAAAATAGGAAGTAAAGAATAATATTACAGTTATTTCTTCTTGTTAAGGGATTTCATTTAAGATTTATTGAAGAGATTTTTGCTCATATTCAACAAGATAAAACCAAACAATTAGAAATCAATAATATTAAGCATATATTTATCAAAATCAATTTTTTAAGTTCAATATGCAAATTAGCCTTCCCATTCATACTGTAAACCTCTATTTTGTTGTATATATAAATACAATTGCATGTTATTAGTATGTAGATATGGTCAACAGTCTTAATGATGTAAAACAATTTTATTAATAATTGAGGTTTAAATAAAAATAAAATCATGGAGAATATTATGTAAATAACTAAAGGAATTATGACTTGTATAGTAATATAGTTTCGGTTACAGACAGAAAAACACACAATCTCCATTATAATAAGATATTGATACACTTGTTCGTTAATCTTCCGACCGTTATCATTCCGTTTTTATCATAAGCCCTCTAGTTAGTCATGAAGGGATGCCCTTCATTTGAGAGCCTGTTGGTATTTGCATACACCTTTCTTCTCGGGCAAGATGTGACACAAGGTCACAAGTATGGAGCATCCAGAGAGGATCGAAGTCGCCTTTCCCTAGTAATGGATCTGTGAGACTAGCTTGCTAATTATTTTACTGAAGGTGAACGTAATAGCGCGACTAGAGTTCGAACTTGCTTACTACGATGTCACAGTCAAGCACGTTAGCCACTACTCCAGGGGGACTCCCTCCGATTGCCCTGATAGAGATTATGGAAGAGAAATACTCGTCATCATACCTTGTTGATCTAATCTGATCCAATCGCAAAATCCATCCTTGTAGAAGAATAGTAGTGATACTATTTAACTTATAACCAACACAAACTAGGCACTTTAACCTTGGCATTGCAGTCGGTCTAGGTGTAGAAAAACTGAATTCAAATCAGACCTGGAGCGGGATGTGCTTAGCAATGTTATTCCTGCTCATTCCGGTACATGAGTAGCGCGTTCACGGCCGAACCAAATTAGAAGATAAGTACTAGAGGGAGGAGGGTGTTTATACCTTTCCCAGTGGTATTAATCCGAATGTGAACGTACTAGCACGATTGGAGTTCGAACTCATTTACTAAGATGTTGCAGTCCAGCACGTTAGTCACTACGCTACGGGAAGCCCCTTGTAGAAGAATAGTAGTGCTAATATTTAACCTATAGCTGGAGGGAGGAGGGTGTTTATATCTTTCCAATAAGTTTTCTGAAATTAAACGTAATAGGAGGATTGGAGTTCGAACTCGTTTACTACGATGTTGCAGTCTAGAACGTTAACCACGACGCCACGAGAACCTCCACACACACACACACACACACACACACACACACACACACACACACACACAACAACGTTGCATTTAACCTGATTTAATTGTAGGAGTTCATTCAGGCGGTATAATTCTATAAATTTAAAGTAGTAATTTATTAAGCTTAATTTAGGTCAAGATAAGATGAGTGAGATACCTATTGAGGATCGAACCCACTGTTAATTGATTTGCATGGTTAACCATTAGTCTAAGTCGAGGTGCTTCTAAAATTTCTATGAATTTAAAGTAGGTTATATTTGTTTAACGCTTGAATAGATAAAAGAGATTTTACCAATCCACAACTTGAAGGTTTTTTAATTTTGATTTATTTATTTATTTTTTATTTATTTTTTTTGAATTTTGTTTATTTATTTTTCATTTATTTGTTATTTATTTTTTTTTAAATTAATTTATTTATTTTACATTTATTTATTTATTTATTTATTTTATTTTATTATTATTTTATTTTATTTATTATTATTATTATTATTATTATTATTATTATTATTATTATTATTTTATTTTATTTTATTTTATTTATTTACTTATTTATTTTATTTTTTAATTTTGTTTATTTATTTTTTATTTATCTAAAAAAAAATTTTAATTTATTTATTTTACATTTAAAAAATATTTTTTTTATATTTTTTATATTTTATTTTTTTAGTGGATCAGGTAATTCTTTTTTTACAGTTTAGATAACATAAAAAGGAAGAAAAAATGAATTCCTCCCCAAACGCACCAACAGCAAAAAAAAAAAAAAAAAGAAAAAAAAGAAAAAAGAAAAAAAAGGATTGGTTTGAAAGTTGAGTCGTTAATTTGATATATCTTTTAAGTGCGTCTTTCTTCTTGGTATCTTTACAGCTACGTATTAATACTCTTGTTCCTTAATCTTCCGACCGTTATCATCTTTCAGCACGCTCTGGTTAAAAATAAGACCGTCCAAATCGTCCAAGGTGTAATGCAAAAAATGTAAATCCTGATTATCTGGTATTGTTTATCCGCCGAATTATCCTTTCTTAAGAGTGTTGGTACCTCAGCTAAATAATGGATCATTCCGTTTTTGTTGTAAAGAAAGAAAGAAAGAGAAGAAGAAAGAAAGAAAGAAAGAAAGAAAGAGAAGAAGAAAGAAAGAGAAGAAAAAGGACACGCTACACAGAAAAAATATAAGAAAGAAAGAAAGAAAGAAAGAAAGAAAAGTTGGGGAAAGATAGAGAGAAGGGTGAGCACCCGGAAGCGATAACGCTAATCTGTTTCAATCGACCATAATGAAAAGATGAGAAGAAAGAAAGAAAAAGAAAAGAGTGAAATAGAGTTAAATCAAGATTATTATACCTTTTACATATCGAACAATTATAATAGAAAGAAAGAAAGAAAGAAAGAGAAAGAAAGAAAGAAAGAGAAAGAAAGAAAGAAAGAAAGAAAGAGAGAGAAATAAATAAAGAAAGAAAGAAAGAAAAAAAAGAATGAATGAATGAAAGAAAGAAAGAAAGAATGAATGAAAGAAAGAAGAAAAAAATAAAGAAAGAAAGGAAGGAAGAAAGAAGAAAGAAAGAAGAAAGAAAGAAAGAAAGATCGTAGGGAAAAAATAGAGGGAGGGACGATAACACTAATTTGTTCCGATGGAACATGAAAGAAAAAAAAAGTGAGAGAGAGAGAGAGAGAGAGAGAGAGAGAGAGAGAGAGAGAGAGAGAGAGAGAGAGTTAAATCAAGATTATCATACTAACACCCACCTAGGAATCGCAAGGTTCCTGGTTTGATACCGGTCACCGACAACTCAGCGTATGAGCAGCACAGATTGGGTAATCTGATCTGTACGGTAACGTGGGGAACTGGCAGTAGGTGTGGCGCACCACCTCATCAAAAAACAATCTTCCTGGTCTAAAGGGGATAGACTCCCTCGCTGTCGGGCAGATGCCGAGAATAGGCCACTCCACCAACTACTAATATATGGAACTATTTCAATAGCTCTTAAGTAGTCGTCGGGGCGGCTTAATGTCGGTATTTGCCATGCAGCGAGGGAGTCTATCCTCTTTTCACTAGCGCTAGACCATGGAGATTATTTTAGCGTCTGAGGTGGAGCGCCACACCTACCATCAGCTCCTTACTTTACCACACAGACTCATCCCTACTTAACTTCAATGATTAAGTGGAAACCAGTGCTTTCAGTATTAGGAAGAGGAGAAGAAGAAGAAGAAAAAAAGAAGAAAAAAAAAGAAGAAATACCATGGTTAAAGAGTACAGTTTGCCCCACTATTTACTCATTGCTAGTGAGAAGAGTTGGATTCATACATTTCCCAAGAGTATTAATACTATATGAAATGCAAACAGCCTTGTCCAGGATTTGAACTCATTTCGCCATGTCCATCTCCTATGACACCAAGTGCCTTCACAAAGGGTATACGTTAGAGTCTGATAGTGGAATAAAAGTCAGGGTCTAATTTTGCATGAATGTACATTGTAAATTGAACCCCCACATCTCGTTAAACTTAAAAATAACTTTACAAAAAAAAAAAAACATTTTGATGTATCAAACGTTGTAATGATTGAATTAGCATACTGTGGTATATCCGCAGGTCCTGCTAGTTTTTTTTAAGTATTTTTACAACTGCCAGTCCCAAAACGAAAAGCTAGATGTTCAGCTTAGCATATTTCATTGGCTATTTGATGGTATTAGATAGCTAATCTGGGATTAACGTTCGGTATTTAATATGGGGATTATTCATTGGGATAGGAAGAGAGAGAAAGAGAAAAAAAAGAAAGATGATTGCAACCCCCCACACACACATACACACACACACGCACACACACACACACACACACACACACACACACATACACACACTGTGAGGACAGAGGAGTGCAGTGTGCTGAATGGGGAGAGAGAGATTAATGAACAGACCATTATTAAGATGTACGAGGTGGAGGAGTTGGGGGGGGGCTGAAAGTTCGTAGGCTGAAAAGTTAATGTGATGACGTCATATCAGCTGATAATGACTTTTTTCCCTAATGTGAAGTGTGTGGACTGCTATCTTGAAAAATTGACCTCATTTGGTCACAATCCGTGAAAGTATCAAGTATCAAGGTCAGCCTTTGCACTTTTCAGCCGACCATCATAAATATATATATATATATATATATATATATATATATATATAATTATTATATATGTATAATTATTCTATGTATATATAAATTATTATATATGTATATGTATATACATGCATATATAATTATATATTATCTCTTATTATAATGGAGATTTTATGTTTTTCTGTCTGTAACCGAAACTATATTACTATACAAATCACAATTCCCTTTGTTATGTGCATCCCATTCTCCATGATTTTATTTTTATTTAAACTTCAATTATTAATAAAATTGTTTTACATCATTAAAACTGTTGACCATATCTATACAAGTAACATGCAGTTGTATTTATATATACAACAAAACAGCGGTTTAGAGTGTGAATGGGAAGGCTAATTTGCATATTGATCTTTAAAAATTTGATTTTAATAAATATGTACTTAATATTATTGATTTCTAATTGTTTAGTTTTATCTTATTGAATATGAGCAAAATTCTCTTCAATAAATCTTAAAAGAAATCCCTTAACAAAAAGAAATAACTGTAATATTATTCTTTACTTCCTATTTTAACTAAATAGTTAAATTAGGAATAGGAGTAATTGAAAATGATGGAAGAGTTAGTTTCAAAGTTGTTCTATTTTTCAATCATACCCCCTCTGTTCCAAATCATGTTATCTGCATTTTTATTCAGTTTCATTGGCCTTTTCTAAATTAATATGATATTTTATTATATTAAAAACTTAAATACTTACACCCGGAGGGTGCATATATTTGCTAGTATAATATAAAGATAATATAAGCTATATATATATATAATATATAA
>CM042160.1:92079620-92086528 GCA_023376005.1 Doryteuthis pealeii | reverse complement strand
TCAAATAAAATAATACATATCTATAAATAATATATATAGAGAGATTAATGAAGCTAAGATTATAATCAGGCCAGTATAAATACAACAACAGCAGCAGCAGCACTGCCAGTGATTGGATAAGAGGTTGCCTTCCCTGGTCACATGGTAGTCAGCGAGTCTATATTTAGAAGTAACCATTTACCACACGCCTTATATCCAAAAAAACGCCAACAATGTCACTTATGAGTTTGTCCTTGCTTCTCCGGCAGTGTCCAGCATGTCTTGAATGGTTTGTGTGATAAGAGGCAAGTGGCCATACACCTGCTTTCTTGTGGGGTGCTGCTTCCAGGATTTGTGTAGTTCCCATCTAACATTTTCTCTAAGCATTTTGTTAAGAGTCCAAGTGGTGCAGCCATAGAGTAGCACTGACACCTTGGAAGAACTCTTACTTTATCTTACCAGAGAGATCAAATTTCCAGATGATCGATAATCTGTCAATAGCAGTCCATGACTTTCCTATGCATATATTGACCACTTTCTGTAGATGAAATATTACTACCTAGGTATGTTATTTGATCTACTAAATTAAGAGGCTTACCATCGAGTGTGGAGATGCCTCCATTTTGTTTAACTCCATTTAGTAATGTTTTCCTTAATTCCTGACCACTGACAATTCCTTTTTTCTTGATCTTCAATGCATTTCTAAAGTAAAATCATTTCTAAAGTAAAACCAGGGTGTTACAATTCATGAGAAGTCATGAATTGCGAACAGACCCTGTAGCTAAGAATTTAAATTGAGGTCTGTCGATTTAGAATCAAGGAGTCCCCCATGGTAAACTACCGGGAACTGTTGGTTACCCTTGACCCTTAGAGGCGCGGGATTTTACGCGCCATGACAGACACGTGATAGTTAGAATGGTTCTAAACTTTTTCTACCTATTGACCCCCTTTTAATCCTATTTTACTCTGGTGGACTTTCCATGCTATGTGGGGGGGGGGCACATAGCCATTCGTTGTTTAAAAATCCCATTGTATTTTTATAGTTAAATACATTTTACTTGCCTGGGTCCCAAAAAGTGTTATATGGTCCCCGGGGTCCATATGGACCGGTTGAGAACCACTGAGTTAGACGAATCATCAGAGTAACAAGTAATGAATCAAGACCATATCCCCCCTCTCTCTCTCTCTCTCTCTCTCTCTCTCTCTCTCTCTCTCTCTCTCATGGAAAACTACTGGGAACTGTTGGTAACCTTTGACCCTTCTTCTTTTTCTTCTTCTTCGGCCACTGACCCCCAGCTGAACCTTCAGAACCCCCCCATCTCTCTCTCTCTCTTTCTCTCTCTCTCTCTCTCTCTCTCTCTCTCTCTCTCTCTCTCATTCTTCTTCTTCTGCCACCGACCCCCGGCTGAACCTTCAGAACTTCCCCCCTCTCTCTCTCTCTCTCTTCTTCTTCTTCTTCTTCCACGGACCCTGGCTGAACCTTCAGAAACCTTCTCTCTCTCTCTCTCTCTCTCTCTTCTCTCTCTCTCTCTCTCCTCTCTCTCTTCTTCTTCTTCTTCTGCCACCGACCCCCGGCTGAACCTTCAGAAAATTTTCTATACCAACATACCTCTAGTCGAACACCCACCAAAAACATTGGATTCATCTCATTAAAGGTTACGTGCACAGGATGTATCTGAATGTATTTGAAGGTAGACCTAGGGCCCGAAATAAAGTGGAGACCATCTCACGTAATAATCTTCTGAATGTGAACTTTCTCATTACGTTTTCAGACGTGTCGAAGGCATTATCATGACAACGCCCAACAGGAAATTAAAGGTACGCTATCTCTCAGCGTACCTTTCATTTCAAACCATAAAGCATTTTTTATTCAAGGTCAGAGGCGTATCTTCTGTGTTGGAGATGTGCCAACCAGAGCGATACAAAAAATAGAACATTCTAAGGGACACCATTTTTTATTCCCCTGAGAACACAACACATAACAATAAAGGAGTGACCCTGTTCGCCTAGGAGATACAAAACTAGGGCGTAATTTACCTACTTGTGGGTCCTAGGCCAAAAACATCAGTAGGACACAATTTTGTTTAAATATTGGTATGTTTTAGCATCCAATAAAGTTAAACCTAACGAGTCAGATATACCTACTAATAGTTTAGCTTAGTAGCTCATCATTGTCCTGATGAGCTACTAAGCGAAACTATTAGTAGATATATCTGACTCATTAGGTTTAACTTTATTATTTGCTCTATTTAGGTATCGAGTAATTTTTACTTTTTAGCTTTAGATATCCTAGCGGTTTATTATATATATATATATATATATATATATATATAATTATAACTGATGTGTAGTGTTTTGGCGCTCCACCTCAGATGCTAAATAATCTCCTTGTCTAGCGCTATTGAAAAGAGGATAGACTCCCTCGCTGTCTGGCTGATACCGACATTAGGCCGCCCCGACAACTTTACTTTACTTACTTAAAAAAAAACGTGTGTAATAATAGTATATATATTATATATATATATAATATATATATATAGAGAGAGAGAGAGAGAGAGAGAGAAGAGAGAGTCATATGAATCTTTGCAGTCAGCGCAACATGATGATGATAACGGTGATGATGATGATGATGATATATCAAAATAGATTACATAACCGCAAGCATTTTAGTTACAATTTTTTTCGGGTAGGGGTCTACTTATTTATGAACAAGACTATTTTTAAGAAACTTAGTTTGGCACGTGGTCACTTTTTTATGGGCGATTGTGTATATATACTAGCTTTGTATTGTGGCGTAACTCATAGAACAGAAATATGACCACTTCGAAAGCTGATAAAAACTCTGACATGTTGCTGTAAGAATTTAGATAAAATCCGATTGTCTGTAAAAATGTTAAGCTCTAAGAATTTGAGCTGGCATGAAATCTTAAAACTTTCCGGACATTCTATGTTTATTGAGAGGGACATTTCATGGTTAATATATATATATATATATATATATATATTATATATATATATATTCTGAAGTTGGCTCAACACTAATCCGATGATTACGGACCATTGAAACCAATGTGGGTTTTAATCCATTTTCCGATTATTTTCTAACAGAAATCTCCTCTATAACCTCACTATCCCTCTTTCTCTTTCTCTGTCCACATCAATATATATATATATATATATATATATATATTATGTGTGGTGTGTGTGTGGTGTGTGTAAATCATATCGGTTATTCATTTTCTCTCTTCCTCTCTCTCTCTCTCTCTCTTAATACACACACACACACACTTTTCTTTTTCTTTCATTCTTTCTTTTTTCTTGCTTCTCGTTGATTTCCTTCTTAAAAACCCTTTTTGATTTCTTTCTTTTTATTTCTCCTTCTTCTTTATTTCTTTTTTGGTTCCTTTTTTTATTTATTTTTGTTTTCTTTCTTTTTTCTTTCTTTTTATTCTTTCTTATTTATTTTATACTTACTTTTCTTGATTTTTCCTTCTTGATTTTCTTCTTTTTAAAATTTTTCTTTTTGATTTCGTTCTTTCTTTCTTTCTTTCTTCCTTTCTTTCTTTCTTTCTTCTTGATTTTTAACTTTTAAACATTTTTTCGTTTGTTTCTTTTTCTGCTTCCTTTCTTTCTTTATTTCAGTTATTGAATATGAACCATTTCTTTCTTTCTTTTAACAAACCCAGTTCATTCATTTTTTTTCTTTCTTTCTTCCTTTCTTTCTTTCTTTCTTCCTCTTTTCTTTTTTCTTCTTCTTCTTCTTCTTCTTCTTCTTCTTCTTCTTCTTCTTCTTCTACGTCACGTAACTCAGCCGCCCCATCTTACCTCAAAATCTGTCATCCTATCATCTCTCTCTCTCTCTCTCTCTCTCTCTCTCTCTCTCTCTCTCTCTCTCTCTCTCTCTCTTCAATACACACACACACACACACACACACATACAATATATATATATATATATATATATATATATATATATATATATATAGCGTACATGTTTTTAAAGAAATCTAAGCTTGGAAATGTTTATATATTTAACGAACTCCTCAATGAATGCATCAGAGAAAACATCCCGCAAGAAACATGTGCATCATCAAGCAGTAAATGTTTTAAGCATCTTTGAACCCCATGTCTCAGCTATGATGCTAAACTCTATCATGTGATAAGGCTCATGTTCTGGGCACATGCATAGTAGGCCATTGGCCTAGGGCTCATAGGTATCTGGGAGCCCACTGAACCTAATTTGTCGCACCGCGTACCTTGTAAACTGGATATTTTATTTGATGATGTATGGAGAAAATTTAGAAAACAAACACAGGATGTTATGATGGATGGAAAATTTATTGTGCATACTCGAGTATTTCGGTTTAACAGTGGAAACCTTTGAAGAATAAAGTTCCAATTACCGTCGAACTGGGAAGACAAGGCAACAAACGATTGTAATGACGTTGATGATTTATTCAAAACCACAACAGCCCACTGGACAATAACAATGTGGACCAGCGTTTGGGTCACTGTACATTATTATAGAGTTCCACAAGAAATACCTGAAAAAGCCCGGAGAGCACATCGGCCGAAATGTTGTGTATATATTCATATAACTGATTAGAGATTGTGTGTCTGTAACCGAAACTATTTCACTAATCAATTCACAATTCCCTTTAGTTATTTGCGTCACATTCTCCATGATTTTCTTTTTATTTTCATCATCATCATCATCATGTCGCGCTGCTAGCACGGATGTCCATGACAGTCTCTCTCCATCCGTCCATATCGTTCATCCTTCTCAGGAGGTCCTCTATGCAGCATCCTGTATCCTCGCAGAGCTGATCAATGTACGTCTTTGAGGGTCGGCCCACACTGGCGCGCCCATGTGCAGTCGGAGTAGTTTAAGCCATTCGTTTTTAAAACGTATATATATATATATTATATATATATATATATATATATATATATAGAGAGAGAGAGGAGAGAGAGAGAGAGAGAGAGAGAAAGTTTACTAATTTTATAGACATATAGTACTCAATATCAATATATCTAAGCTGGGATAACGTAGACACAGTGTCAACGGTGCTTGGTAAATATTGGTTTTTTTGTCTATGCGATCGTCAGGCCAAGACTGACGATTAGAAAAACGCCATTGGCCGTGTATACGCAATCCTAACTACATATATATATATATATTTACCAACTCCTCTGCACGAGCAGGATGCGACACAAGGCCAATTTTTTAAACGAAGTTTATCAGGTTTGAATTCAGAGTTTTCCTTCTACTAGACTGGTTACCTAGCCATGGTTAAAGAGTCCAATCTACTCTGCTATTTACCCATAGCTGGAAGGAGAATTGGATTCATACCTTTCCCAAGGGTATTAGCGAGATGTGAAATTCAAACAGTTTTGTCCAGGAATTGAACTCGGGTCGACGAGTCCATTTCCCACGACTCTAACCATTAGACCACGCGCCTACTAACTACATATATATACGAGTGTTTGCGCGCGCACGTGCGCGGGTGTGATTGATATTCTGTGTTTTGGACCCTTTCACTTTCATCAAACATATCAACATAACTATAATTATTTGAAACACCTGTACTCCTATTACTGCTACATACTCGGTAAGTTGGTTGGTCGGTTGGATTTTACGGCATGTCAACCCTTGTTGGGTCATTTTATGTAAGAAAAAAATCTTACGGTTAAATCAAGATAAAAGCAGTGGTTTCTGTCAGGTAAACGACGTTAAGCAGTGATGTGTCTGTTCAGTTATAAGATGGGTGACCGCTTAAGTGCTGTAAGGAATCAGAGGCATAGATGACACACCAGGTAAATTTCGTAAATGACACGAGACATATCTAGCAGATTAAGCGGTCACCCATCTTATAACTGAACGGACACATTGTTGCTTACCTGACAGAAACCATTGCTTTTAGCTTGATTTTACTGTAAGATTTTTTGCATAAAATAACCCAACAAGGCTTGACATGCCGTAAAATCCAACCGATCAACCAACTACCGAGTGGGGTATTTGTCTCATACCCCACTTGTATGGACTGGGCACAAGGCCTCGTTTTAGTGTGGGCCCACCCACAAGCCGAAGCTCATGGGTGGAAAGAACAAAAATTGCGTTGTTGCCTGGGGGGGGATAGCCCCCTAGGATCGACGCTATTATTAAACTCTCGATAAGTCCAGCGGCCGAAGCTCGCTGGACCCCCGGCGTTAACCGGAAAACCGAATGTGCAATGAGTTTATGATAATAATTAAAAAAAAAAAGATTCCAACTTACCGAGTGTGTAGCAGACTAATTAAAGCTTTGTAAATAGCAAGAAAGAAAGAAGTTAAGCAACAATGAGCCTGTTCAGTACTTAGGTTGGTGACCACTTAGTAATATCAGGTACAGTAAGCAACCTAAAGGCCTGTGAGTTAAGTGAGAAATCGTAATAAAGACGCATTTTCTTACTAGATTCGAACTCGCTATTTAGCTATACGTTATTCCTATTACTGCTAAGTCTCAATGAAACGATCGGTTGTTAGATTATTCTGTATATAATATGTGCTACAATTCACCACTTTAATTTATAGACTAAGCGAGGTCACGTGGTTTACACCTCAACCCGAATGCGTGAGAAATCGTAATAAAGACGCATTTTCTTACAAGATTCGAACTCGCTATTTAGCTCTACGTTATTCCTATTACTGCTAAGTCCCAATGAAACCTCATCCCTAATGCGTGGCTGGCTGACTACTTAATCACTGATACTGAGAGACGTCCATTTGCAATTATTGACGAAGGACTTGAAATACGGAGGAGCACCAAGGAACAACCAAAGGATTCTTTACCAAGGATTTCCGCTGGACAAGTGCCTAAGGTATGACCAATAAAGTCGTAACACCGGTTCCTTCTAGACTGCTGAAGTAAAGCAGTGATAAGCCTGTCC
>CM042160.1:92067120-92074620 GCA_023376005.1 Doryteuthis pealeii | reverse complement strand
ACACTTAGGCTGACTCCCCACTTTCTCCTCGTCTCTCTTTCCCCTCACTCTCGTTCTCGTCTTGTTCTGTCCAATCAGAAACCAAGGTCAGTTATTCACACATCTACTGATTCGGGTTAATTTCCATTTTTACACTTTTAGATTTTTCCACATTCGTCCCACGTCAACTCACTGTTGACGTCATGCACTCTCTTCCACGTCTCATCATTTTACACCTGTGTATTGGACATGCCAATAACAATTGCACTACGTGAAACACCCTTGAAGAAAACATCAGTTGATTCAATAGTTATATTTCACTGAAAATTTATATAATTTCTGACGAATCAGAACAATAAGTATCCTAGTCGAAAAAGAAGTTTCCGTATTAGTATGACTAGAAAAAAAAAGCTTTGTGGGCGGTGTAAAAATTATTTTTGAAAGATATTGCCTAAGTGAGTGGAAGTTTGTTTTGTTTTACGACAGACTACAATGTTTTTTTTTGTGTGTTTTTTTTAAATACATTTTAAATTCGACAATTCGACAAAATTTTATTAAAATTGAACCAATATCTTAATTTTAGTGGATTTTTTAAAATAATTTTATCTCGATTTTATCAACATCCAAAAGTACGTAAGGGGATTTTTTGGCCATGCTCTTTCGTAAAAAAAATATAAACAGATTTTTGAAATCCTATACGTTCTAATAAGCGTTCCTGAAGCGTGTGGTGTAATGGTTAAAGTCATGGGAAATCCTGGATGTGGTAATTGCATTTCACTTAGCGTTAATACCCTTGGGAAAGGTATGAATCCAACTCTCCCTCCAGCTATGGATACATAGTAGGGCAGACTGGGCTCTTTAACATTGATTAGGCAACCGGTCTAGGAGAAAGAAAACTCTGAATTGAAACCTGCTGAACTCCGCTTAAGAAATTGACCTTGTGTCACATCCTGCTCGTGCGGAGGGGTTGGTAAATATATATACGTTATAATAATAGGCATAAAAATAGTTTTTCTGACAAAATTCAAATAGATATGTTTTCTTTCTAATAAAATCAAGTTTCTCACAGTTAAATTCAAATTAAGGTTGTATTCGACGATTCTAGGTAATGTGACGTAAGTAGTGACGTAGTTTTGCTTACAAATTAAGGAATAAACCACGTGACCACGGCTAGTCTATAAATCCAGGTGGGGAATCGTAGCACACCTTATATACCAAATATTCCAACACTTTCACTCTTCGCACTGTTGTCACGGCTCGGCCAATCAGAAGCTAATGTATGTGAGTTCCACGTCATCCTTCGCCCATCTACTTATTCGGGTTATTTTCTATTATTGTACCTTTCAGTTTTTCCGCAAACGTCCCACGTCAACTCACTGTTGACGGCATACATTGACGTCCACATTCACGTCTCATTATTTTACATTACCCGGGACCCACAGTTTTTCACGCGTGGAGAAGAATTCAGAGGACGCCATTTTTGCGTCTACACGTCATCTCACTAAACAAACAACTGGTTCTGGTGTTACATAATTATTGGATCCCTAATACTTATATAAGGTAGTGTAGAAACATAATGGCGATTAGTGCAGCTGATGGCCTTGAGAGTGAGTGACGGCGCTTGACCTCACTCTCACCTTGCCTTCCGGGAATAAATCGTGAGAACCGGAAGGCATGGAAGACCCTGTCTTCCGGTTGAAGGATAGTAAGTTTCAGCCAGTTAGCAAGTAGAAGCCGAGCTCGTAGGACGTCTGGTTTGGGGATTAACAATAAAATAAGATCAAAAGTAAATCGAAGTCTTGTGTTTATTATCTAAAAACTAACAATGACACAGGGCTTCTGATAAGGAGAAATCCCTAACAGAAACCAGACCCGAAGTCCCCAAGAAAGTCCAGACCTTAGAAGATTCCAGGCCCAGACAAGATGTTAGAAGATAGAACCAAAGTCGGCCAGAAGAAAATATGACCAGACGTAAGAAGTAAGAAAAGGGTATACAACACTGGACTTAATTCCCACTTGATGGGTTTAAGTTGATATTAGGACGGTTTTGTTTATTTATTTAACGGAATATCATGCTGAACACAGTTTCATTTGTAAATCATCGTAATAACTATTGTTGCATACTTCTCTGAATTTTTTAGATGAGGCTTGATAATTAGCATTATTTGTATTATTCGGACTATTGTCCTCTTCTTCATTGATATCTGTACAACGTTTCGGTCGGTGTGCCCTCCGGAATTCTTCACGTATTTCTTGTCGGACTCGTGAACCTTCTCGGACTCGGGAACCATCTTTTCGAACTCGGGAACCTTCTTGTCGTAATCGGGAGCTATCACGGAACTTTGAACCTAACCCTTTATTCAGTCTACGTGGATAACCTGTTCTCATTCCGCTAACCATAGGTTCCCGAATTCGGAAAGAAGGTTCCAGAATCGGAGAAGGTTACGGAGTTTTCTTATCTCTGCTGGGCGTGTTGACTACTCTCATCTCCCGATTTGGAGAAGCCCAAATCAAAGTTTACTGGGTATAAATCGGGATGTTTCAATGCTGGAGTTCTGGAGTATATGGTGTAACCCTTAATTGCCATTACTCCCAGGTCCACTCTGATCTGAAGCGGTAGTACTCGTTAGGGTCCCATCTGTGGGTTAAATAGAAAAAACGTGTTTAAAAATTGAGTTAAAAAAAACTGAATACACATCAAGAATGATTAAAAACAAAACGTCTTTGGTATAAAATAACCCAACAAGGATTGACGTACCGTAAATCGTATAATTCATGTCTAACTCTATTCGACGCCATGTTATTTTTTTTTACACGATAATAGTGTTAATTGCATCCATTATATATATATATATTATTGAAAGAGAGAAAGAACTAGAAAAATGAAAGAAAGGAAAAGAAAGAAAAAGAAATTAGATGAAAGGGACAGTTATATAATCTCTAACCCTCTTTCTAATCTATCTTAGTTTGCTCATATATATATATATATATATATATATATATATATATATATATATATATATATATATATATATATATATATATACTTAGTTTGTTCATATCTATCTAGCTATCTATATATCTATCTTAGTTTGTTCATATCTATCTATCTATCTATCTATCTATCTTAGTTTTTCATATCTATCTATCTATCTATCTTAGTTTGTTCATATCTATCTATCTATCTATCTATCTATCTATCTAATTAGTTCATATCTATCTATCTATCTATCTATCTTAGTTTGTTCATATCTATCTATCTATCTATCTATCTATCTTAGTTTGTTCATATCTATCTATCTATCTATCTTAGTTTGTTCATATCTATCTATCTATCTATCTATCTATCTATCTTAGTTTGTTCATATCTATCTATCTATCTATCTCAGTTTGTTCATATCTATCTATCTATATATCTATCTATCTATCTATCTTAGTTTGTTCATATCTATCTATCTATCTATCTATCTATCTTAGTTTGTTCATATCTATCTATCTATCTATCTTTCTATCTATCTATCTTAGTTTGTTCATGTCTATCTATCTATCTTAGTTTGTTCATATCTATCTATTATCTATTTGTTCTATCTATCTATCTATCTATTTATCTATCTATCTTAGTTTGTTCATATCTATCTATCTATCTATCTATCTTCTAGTTTGTTCATATCTATCTATCTATCTATCTATCTATCATATTATCTATCTATCATCTTAGTTTGTTCATATCTATCTATCTATCTATCTTCTATCTTAATTTGTTCATATCTATCTATCTATCTATCTATCTATCTTAGTTTGTTCATATCTATCTATCTATCTATCTAATTTGTTCATATCTATCTATCTATCTATCTATCTTATTGTTCTATATATCTATCTATCTATCTATCTTACATATCTATATCTATCTATCTATCTATCTATCTTATTTGTTCATATCTATCTATCTATCATCTTTGTTATTAAGTATGATTACGAACACGAAGACTTCAAGTATTTGATATATACACCTATATTTATTTATCCGGGACCCAATTCTTTAACGCGCGTGGAATATATTCTACAGAGCCCGACATTACGTGCCAAGCGCTTTCAACCAGATTGATTACTGTTTGTAGTTGTCTTTTTGTTTCTTTTTTTTTACGGTGCTTCATGTTTTATTCATTTGGTAAGGTTTATTGTAGGTTTTGTGTGAGGTCGCAAGTTTTATTGTAGGTAGATTGCTATGGATAAGGCGTTAGTTATTAAATATATTTAGTATATTGGTGCCGCTGTTAGATAATACACACACAGACACACACACAGAGATACACACACACACACACACACACACACACATATATATATATATATATATATATATATATAATCAGAGATTAAATATTATTGGTGAGATTTCTTTTATATAAGGTGTGTGTTAAAAGCACACCGCTATTTATAGACTCGTCGGGAACCATCTGTTCAACCTCTTGGCCAATCACTGGCAGTACTCTGCTGCTAATATAATATTTATACCGGCTGTTCTGGTCATAACTACGCATAACTGCTTTGAACCTTCGTGGACGACGGACATAGGGTTAAGTCACTGGACCTTTAACAATACGCAGGATAGGACTTATTCACTTACCAAAGGATTCCATAACTCAGGACTTACTTACTTTAAGCCCTTTTCAACTGGCCAAGGATGGCATTTAAAAACTTAACAGGTTATGGGCCCAGGTACGCTCGGATCTTCTTCAATGACGAAGGACATAGGATTAAATCACGGGACCTTTGACTATACGCAGGATAGGACTATACGCAGGATAGGACTTATACGCAGGATAGGACTTATTCGCTTACCAAAGGATTCAATAACCCAGGACTTACTTACTTTAAGCCCTTTTCAACTGACCAAGGATGGCATTTAAAAACTTAACAATTATGGTGTTAATATTCAGTAACTACAGTTTCGTGCATATGTTGCAATCTTCGGAAGGTCAAAAATATTTAAATATTAAAATATTAAAACGGTGGCTTGTTCACCGTTTATATGACTTCATATGCTAATACTTTTCGCATTCATTCTCCATTATATATATATATATATATATATATATATGGGAGAATATGTGCTCAATTGAAGTCATACCTAATGTTAAAAAATTAATTAATTGATAATTAATGAATTAGGCGGGCATACCTATTCAAATGTAAGGCTAAACAAATCGAGAAAAATCAATCTCCGTATGTACATTTCAGCCTATTAGTCCTCACCAGCAGAGCATAATAGGCTGAAAATGTACATACAGAGATTGATTTTTCTCGATTTGTTTAGCTTTACATTTGAATAGGTATGCCCGTCTAATTCATTAATTATCAATTAATTAATTTTCAAAATTAGGTACGACTTCAATTAAGCACGTATTCTCCAAAAAATTGTCGGCTAAAAAAAAAGCCATATCAAACACATTGTCTATTTGTTTACTTCTCATATATATATATATATATATATATATATATATATATATATAAAGATAAATCTCAAAACCTACTAAAAGTTTCGCTTAATGCTCTACAGATCTTAGCCCTGAAGAGCATTAAGCGAAACTTTTAGTAGGTTCGTCTGACTCATTAGATTTATCTTTATTATTTGCTCTACTTAGGTATTGAGCACTTTTTACTTATTAGCTTTAGTCTCCTGGTGGTTTTGTATGAATACATATATCTTATATATATATATGCATATATAAATATATCTTATATATATATATATATATATATATATATATATATATATATATATGCATATAAATTGTTTTTTTCTTTTGGCCAAAATATTGTACCAATAGATTATTTTTGGTTGGTACGATTATCTTGGTCTTTTCTTTTTTCCAAAAATGTTTTTCTTTCCTGTTGATGTTTGGTAGTATATTTTTACAATCAAACTATTTGCTGTTTTTTTTCTCACCGCGAGGATTTACCAACAAGTTTGGTATATTATATATTATATATATATATATATATATATATATATATAATCTTTGGTAATTATCTTCGGTCACTGATTCGGTTCTCTAAACCGGCTCTACAAGTATGTGTTGAGCACTTTCCAATATTTATTATCCTGCAGCTTGCCTTTTCATTTTCGTTTCTTCTTTCTTATCATTTTGTTTTGTTCAATACTTACTTGAGTGATCACTTAAGCAACAGCACGTACTGTGAGCAGTCTGAGTCCTTTGTTTGTCAGAATGTATTGATTCGGTATTAAATGACTCGAAAACAGTTGATATACCGTAAAAAAAAACAACCAGCGACCCACTGACTCCAGTGACTGCAAACAAACAGTGATGCTTGCTGGAGTTGCTGTTGTCTCTCCTTCCTTCTGGCTCTCTTTTCTGTAGCGGCCTCCTTTTCACTCCTTTTCGTCCCTTGTTTGACAAGGAGACCCCGGATCGCCTGGTCTTCTGCACAAGCTGTTGGAATATTTTGACATATAAGGTGTGTTCTAATTCCCCACCTGGATTCATAGACCAGCCTAAGTCACGTGGTTTATTACTTCGCCAATCACCAACCATGCTGCGTGGCTGATACACTACTTAAACCCCCACACTGGCCATAATACTAATTGCACTCATTGAGGAGGGACTTACAATACCGGACGATTACCAATACTCAGGACTCTTTACCAAGGATCCAATTCCACTGGACAATCGCACTGGCTTAAGGCCTACAGGATGGCAAAACACATTATAACACAAGCCTCCCATGTGTTGGTGTTGATGTGGCATGTCTTCTTGTCCTTCTTGCAGACGTCTTTAAAGCGCAGGTGTGGTCTCCCTACCGGTTGGGTGCCTTCTACTAATTCGCCATACAGTAGATCTTTGGAGAGCGGCCTTTGTCTACCCTTCTGTAGTTATGTATACAGATAACAAAAAGGAGAAAATGATGCAGTGTTTGTGAATTTTTCAGACACTAGACAACCACATTTAATTTCTTTGCAATATTGATCTTGCTATCTCAATCAATATTACTGAGCATTATAAACGCATCAGAAACAAACCAATAACACATTCCCAAAACCGCCCTGTCTGCTGGGGCTGTAGAATACACCGGCTGCACCTCTGCAGAAAGGTAAAATCTCTCTAATGAGACCGCCGTGGATGGCAACCCTTGATGTTAAAGGTTCGGAGTCCTGGCGGTCGATCAGTCCAAGGTATACAAGATCCACTTTGGCTCATGGGCTAGACGGGCTATCAGAGAGGCCATCTCCGATCAATCGGCTGTTCACGTCAAGCCCTAGCACCTATATAATTGTCCCAAACGTATTGCTCTTAGCAAACCTCCCCATCAACCCTTTTTATTATATATGTGCTAGAAGACGATGCCTGAAGGTCTTTGGTGTGTTGGTTATGACGTTAGATTGCATCGGGTGTGAAGTTTTCAATTCTGGAGCTCTGGGGAGTGTGGGAATACCCCTCATAGCCATTACACTAGCAGGTTCACTCTGACCCGGAGTGGTAGTTTAACCTGTTAGGG
>CM042160.1:91991951-92067020 GCA_023376005.1 Doryteuthis pealeii | reverse complement strand
AAAAGAGAGAGATAAACGTTTTCGGCCGTGTGCCTCCGGAATTCTTACACGTATTTCTTGTCGGAGACATCGTAACCTTGCTCGAACTCGGAAAACCATCTTTTCGAACCCGGGAACCTTCTTGTCGTAATCGGGAGCTATCAAAGGGAACTTTGAAGAACCTAACCTACTAGTCTAATCGTGATATCCTGTTCTCATTCCGCTAAACGCATGAGATTCCTGAGTTCAGAAAGAAGGTTCCCGAGTCCGAAAAGGTTCCCGAGTTTTCTTACTCTGTTGGGCGTGTTGACTACTCTCATCTCTCGTTTGCAGAAGCCCAAATCAAAGTTTACTGTGGGTATAAATCGGGATGTTCATGCTCTGGAGTTGTATGGTGTAACCCTTCATTGCATTACTTACCCAGGTCCACTGATCTGAAGCGGTAGTACTCGTTATGGTCCCATCTGTGGGTTTAAATAGAAAAAAACGTGGGTTTAAAAATTGAAGTTTTTAAAAAAAACTGAATACACATCAAGAATGAATAAAAAACAAAAACGTACTTTGGTATAAAATATACCCAACAAGGATTGACGTACCGTAAAATCGTATAATTCATGTCTGACTCTTTCGAACGCCATGTTATTGTTTTTACACCGAATAGTAGTGTTAAAATTGCATGCCCCATTATATATATATATATATATGTATATATATAATATATATATATATATATTATATTATAGAAAGAAGAGAAAGTACTAGACAAATGAAGAAAGGAAAAGAAAAGAAAATAAATTAGATGAAAGGGACAGTTATATAATCTCTAAACCCATCTTTCTAATCTAATCTTAGTTTGCTCATGATATATATAATATATATATATATATATATATATATATATATATTATATATATATATTATATATATACTATCTTAGTTTGTTCATATCTATCTAGCTATCTATATAATCTATCCTTAAGTTTGTTCATATCTTCTATCTATGCTATCTATCTGATCTTAGTTTTGTTCATATCTATCTATATATCTAATCCTAGTTTGTTCATATCTATCTAATCTAATCTATCTTATCTATCTATCTTAATTAGTTCATATCTATCTATCTATCTATCTTAGTTGTTTCCATATCTATCTATCTATCTATCTATCTAATCATCTTAGTTTGTTCATTTCTTATCTTTATCTAATCTATCTGTCTATCTTCTTAGTTTGTTTCAATCTATCTATCTATCTATCTATCTAATCTTAATTTGTTCATATCTAATCTATCTATCTATCTATCTTAGTTTGTTCATATCTATCTAATCTATCTATCTATCTATCTATCTAATCTTAGTTTGTTCATAATCCTAATCTATCTATCTATCTATCTATCTTTAGTTTGTTCATATCTAATCTATCTTATCTATCTTAGTTTGTTCATATCTATCTATCTATCTATCTTCTATTTTTATCTATCTTAGGATTATTTGTTCTTTTATATCTATCTCTCTGCTCTATCTTAGTTGTTCATATCTATCTATCTATGCTATCTACTATCTATCTATCTATATATATATATATATATAATAATATATATATATATATATCTCTGTTTGTTCAATATCATTATCTATCGTATCTATCTATCTGTCTATCTATCTTAATTTTGTTCATATCTATCTATCTATCTATCTAAATCTATCTATCTATCTTAGTTTGTTCATATCTATTCTATCTATCTATCTTAGTTTGTTCATATCTACTATCTATCTATCTATCTATGCTATCTAAGTTTTGTTCATATCTATCTATCTATCTATCTATCTCTCTATCTTCAGTTTGTTCATATCTATCTATCTATCTATCTATCTATCTATTCTAATATATCTTAGTTTTGTTCATATCTATACCTAATCTATCATGTCTATCTTAATTTGTTCATATCTAATCTATCTATCTATCTTAATGTATCTATCTTAATTTGCTTCATATCTAATCTATCTATCTATCTATCTATCTATGTATCTATCTTAGTTTGTTCATATCTATCTATCTATCTATCTATCTATCTTCTTAAGTTTGTTCATAATCCTGTGTATCTATCTATCTTATCTTAGTTTGTTCATATCTATCTATATATCTAATCTATCTATTTTATCTATCTTAGTTTTGTTTCCATAATCTAATCTATCTATCTATCTATCTATCTATCTTAGTTTTTCATAATCTATCTATCTATCTATTTATCTTAGTTTTTGTTCAATAATCTATCTATCTATGCATCTATCTATCTATCTAATCTTAGTTTTGTTCATATCTATCTATCTATCTAATCTAATCTTTATCTTAGTTTGGTTCATTAATACTATCTATCCTATCTATCTAATCTTAGTTTGTTCATATCTATCTATCTATCTAATTCTATCTATCTATCTTTAGTTTGTTTCATATCTATCATATCTATCAATCTATCTTTGTTCTTAAAAGTATGATTTCGACACGAAAGACTTCAAGTGTTTTTATAAGCACCCTATATTTATTTATCCGAGGATCCCAATTCTTTAACGTCGCGTGGAAAATGATCTACAGAGCCCGACGTTACGTGCCAAGCGCTTTCCAACCAGAGAGATTACTGGTTTGTTGTTGTCTTTTTTTTTTTATTTTTTTTTTTTACGGTGCTTATGTTTTTATTCATTTGGTAGGTTTATTGTAGTTTTGTGTGAGGTCGCAAGTTTTATTGTAAGTAAGATTTGCTATGGATAAGGCGTTAGTTATTAAAATATATTTAGTATATTGGTGCCGCTGTTAGATAATTACAGCACACAGAACACAACATCCTACAGTCACAGACACACACACACACACAACACACCACACACTATATATATATATATATAATATATATATATATATATATATATATATAGATCAGAGATTAAATATTAATTGGTGAGATTTTCCTTTTATATAAGGCGTGTGTTAAAAAGCCCACCGCTATTTATAGACTTGACGGGAACCCAATATGTTCAATCTCTCTCTTGGCCCAATCAGCTGGCAGTATTCTCTGGCTGCTAATATAAATATTTATACGGCTGTTCTGGTCCATAACTAACGCATACTGCTTTGAAAACCCTTCGTAGGACGACGGACATAGGGTTAAGTCACTGGAACGCTTTAACATTACGCAGGATAGGGACTTATTTCACTTACCGAAGGATTTCCATAACTCAGACTATACTTACTTTAAGCCCTTTTTCAAACTGGCCAAGGATGGCATTTAAACTTAACAGGTTATGGGCCCAGGTACGCTCGGATCTTCTTATGACAGAAGGACATAGGATTAAAATCACGGGACGCTTTAACTATAGCGCAGGATAGGACTTATTCGCAGGTAGGACTTATTCACTTAACCCCAAAGGATTCATAACTCAGGACTTACTATTACTTTAAGCCTTTTCAAACTGGCCAAGGATGGCATTTTAAAAACTTAACAAATGTGGTGGTTAATATTCAGTAAGCTACAGTTTCGTGGCATTTATTAGCAAATCTTTCGGAGGTCAAAAATATTTAAATTAATTAGAAAATATTAAAACGGTGGGCTTAAATTTCAACGTTATATGAACTTCATATACTCAATCTTTTCGCATTCATTCTCCCAATTATATATATATATATATATATTTTGGGAGAATATGTGCTTCAATTGATAAGTCATACCTAATGTTAAAAAAAATTAAATTAATTGATAATTAATGAATTAGCGGGCATACTATTCAAATGTAAGGCTAAACAAATCGGAGAAAAAATCAATCTTCTGTAATGTTACATTTTCAGCCTATTTAGTCCTCAATCAGCAGAAGCATAATAGGCTGAAAAAAAATGTACATACAGAGATTGATTTTTCTCGATTGTTTAGCTTTACATTTGAATAGTATGCCCGCTAATTCATTAATTATCAATTAATTAATTTTGCAAAAAATTAGGTACGACTTCAAATTAAGCACATATTCTCCAAAAAATTGTCGCTAAAAAAAAAAGCCATATAAACACATTGTTCTATTTGTTTACTCTCATATAATAGTATATATATATATTATATATTAAAGATAAATTCCAAAAAACGCCTACTAAATAGTTTCGCTAATGCTCTACAGATCTTAGCGCTGAAGAAGCATTAAGCGAAACTTTTAGTAGTTCGTCTGAACTCATATTAGATTTTAATCTTTATTATTGCTCACTTAGGTTTGAGCACTTTTATTATTAGCCTTTAGTCTTCTGGCGGTTTTGTAATGAAATATATAATCTTATATATAGTATATATATATATATATATATATATATATATATATATATATATATAATATATTGCATATGAATTGTTTTTTCTTTGCCAAAATATTGTACTAATAGATTATTTTTGGGTTGGTACGATTATCTTGGTTCTTTTCTTTTTTCCAAAAATGTTTTTCTTCCCGGTTGATGTTTGGTAGTATATTTATACAATCAAACTATTTGCTGGGTTTTTTCTCACCGCGAGGATTTACCAATAAAGTTTGGTATATTAAATATACTAGCAAATATATGCAACCCTCCGGTGCAAGTATTTTATTATATTTTATAATAAAAATATCATATTAAATTAGAAAGGCTAATGAAACTGAATAAGAATGTAGATAAAAAGATTTGGAAACAGAGGGGGGTAAGATTGAAAAATAGACAACTTTGAAACTAACTCTTCCATCATTTCCGTTACTCCCGTCTTTCATTGGTAAATTTTCCTAATTAAACTGTTTAGTTTAAAATAGGAAGTAAAGAATAATATTAACAGTTATTTTCTTTCTTGTTGAGGGATTTCTTTTAAGATTTTATTGAAGAGATTTTTGCTCATATTCAATAAGATAAAACCAAAACAATTAGAAATCAATAATACTAAGCATATATTTATTAAAAATCAAAAATTTAATAATATCAATATGCAAATTAGCCTTTTCCGTTTCACACAGTAAACCTCTATTTTGGTTGTATATATAAATACAATTGCATGTTATTGTAGTATGTAGATATGGTCAACAGTGTAAAATAATGTAAAACAATTTTATTAATAATTGAAGTTTAAATATAAATAAAATCAATGGAAAATGTGATGTAAATAACAAAGGGAATTGTGACTTGAGTAGGGATATAGTTTCGGTTACAGACAGACCAAACACACAATCTCCATTATAAATAAGATATATATATAATTCGGGTAATTATCTTCGGTTCACTGATTGGGTTTTTCTAAACCGGCTCTACAAGTATGTGTTGAGCACTTTCAATATTTATTATCCTGCAGCTTGCCTTTTCACATTTTCCTTTCTTCTTTTCTTATCATTTTGTTTTGTTCAATACTTACCTTGAGTGATCCACTTAAGCAACAGCAACGTACTGTAAGCAGTCTGAGTCCTTTGTTTGTCAGAATGTCTTGAATTCGTAATTAAATGACTCGAAAACAGTTGATATACCGTAAAAAACAAACAACCTGCGACCCACTGGACTCCAGTGACTGCAAACAAACAGTGATGTTTGTCGAGTTGCTGTTGTCTTCTACTTCCTTCTGGCCTCTCTTTTCTGTAGCGGCCTCCTTTTCACTCCTTTTCGTCCCTTGTTTGACAAGGAGGCCCCAGATCGCTCGGTCTTCTGCACAAGCTGTGGGAATATTTTGAAATATAAGGTGTGTTCTAATTCCCCAACTGGATTTATAGACTAGCCTAAGTCACATGGTCTATTACTTTCGCCAATCACCAACCATGCTGCGTTGCTGATACACTACTTAAACCCCACACTGGCCATAATACTAATTGGCACTCATTGAGGAAGGCGAACTTACAAATTATCGACGTTACCAAATACTCGACTTTACCAAAAAGGATCCCATTCCACTGGCACATCGCAACTGGCTTAAGGCCTACAGGATGGAAAAACAGCATTATAAAGCACAAGCCTCCGCATGTGTTTTGGTGTTGATGTGGCAATGTCTTCTTGTCCTTCTTTGCAGACGTCTTTAAAGCGCAGGTGTGATCTCCCTAACCGGTCGGGTGCCTTCTACTAATATCGCCATACAGTAAGATCTTTGGAGAGCGGCCTTTTGTCTACCCTTCTTGGTATTTATGTATATAGAGAACAAAAAGGAGAAAATGATGCAGTGTTTGTGAATTTTTCCGACACTAGACAAACCACATTTAATTTTCTTGCAATTGATCTTGCTATCTCAATCAAATATTACTGAAGCGATTATAAACGCCATCAGAAACAAACCAAAATTAAACAACATTCCCAAAAACCGCCCTGTTCCTGCTGGGAGCTGTAGAATACCCCGCTGCACCTCTGCAAGAAGGTAAAATCTGCTCTAATGAGACCGCCGTGGCCAGGCACCCTTGCTGTTAAAGGTCGGAGTCCTGGCGGTCGATCAGTCCAAAGGTATACAAGATCCCACTTTGGCTCATGGGCTAGAGCGGGGCTATTTCGAAGGCCATCTCCGATCAATTGGCTGGTTCACATCAAAGCCCCTAGCAGCTATAATAATTTGTCCCAACCGTATTGGCTTCTTAGCAACGCTCCCCATCAACCCTTTTTTATTATATATGTGCTAGAAAGATGATGCCTGAGGTCTTAGTGTCTTGGTAAGACGTTAATTGCTCTAATGGTGAAGTTCCAATTCTGGGAGGGCTCTGGGGAAGTGGTGGAATACCCCCTCTCACCAATTACTCCCAGGTCCACATCTGACCCCGGAGTGGTAGTACCTGTTAGGGTCACTAATCTATGGGTCAAATAGAAAAAATGAATTTTAAAACCATTGAATAACCATTAATGAAATTGAAATAAAGTAACACGTCTTTGGCATAGAATAACCCAACAAGTTTGACATGCGTTAAAACAATTTAAAACGATCGTGAATGAATAAAACAAAACGTCTTTGGCAACAAAATTTGATAGGCCGTAAAAAACCAACCAACCAACTATCCATTTAACTAAATAACTGAATACAGTAAACGTCTTCAGCATAAAATAACCCAAGGGTTGACATGCCGTAAAATCCAACCAACCAGCCAACCAACTTCCATCAAACTAAATAACTAAATAACTGAATACAGCAAACATATTCGGCATAAAATAACCCAAGGGTTGACATGCCGTAAAATCCCATCAGCCAACCAACCAACTATTCATCCAACTAAATAGCTAAATAACTGAATACAGAAAACGTCATCGGCATAAAATAACCCAACAAGGGTTGACATGCCATAAAATCCAACCAGCCAACCAAACAACTATCCATCAACTAAATAACTAAATAACTGAATACAGAAAACGTCTTCGGCATAAAATAACCCAAGGATTGACATGCCATAAAACCCAACCAACCAACCAACCAACCAAATAACTGAATACAGAAAACGTCTTCGGCATAAAATAACCCAAGGGTTGACATGCCGAAAAATCCAACCAACCAACCAACCAACCAATCTATGGGTTAAATTGAGTTTAACTTTTTTTTTTGAAAAATTGAGTTTAAAGAAATTAGAATATTCATCATGAATGAATAAAACACAAAAAAAGTGTTCGGCATAAAATAGCCCAATAATGGTTGACATGTCGTAAAATCCAAGCAACCATTCCTAAAGATGTAGACACCGGCACATGGGTTTGAACTTGAAGTTATTCATCTCTTCCATTGATAGTGCAACAACTCTTTAAGGCTTGTGGACTTCAATGAAAATCAAATGTTCATCCTGTTTACGAAAGAGTTGGTCTTCATCTTCTCCTTTATAGTTGGAGTCAATTTATCTGCACCTATTGTCGTCTGCTTTCTCCATTTCTCTTCCACAGTTTCTACTCTCGTTTTCTACACGTTATTAAGTGTATAAGAATGAGATCTAAACACCATTAATATCACTCTACTCACACCCCCCTCTCTCTCTCTCTTTCTTTCTTTCTTTCTTTCTTTCTCCTTCTTTTTCGTCTTCTGATTCGTCTTCTGATTCGTCTTCTGATTCGTCTTCTGATTCGTCCGTTCATTCATTCATGCCTTCCATTCATAGGAATCATTCGTCCGTCTAATTCGTTTGTTCTTCTTTCGTTCCGTTCCGTTCGTTTTTTTCTTTTACTTCGTTTTCTTTCGGCGTTCCGTTTCTCGTTTTTAAACGATTCTCCGCTTCTTCGAGAATTGAACATCTTCCAGCATCGTATGATGCAACACATGTGTATACAAAACAAAAAAAAAACAAAAAAAAACAAAAAACAAAAGCAAACATTGATAATAGTTCAAATGCTAACAACGATCGTCGGGTCAATACGCATTTATCATTTTCTACAATAACATTAAAAAAGAAAAGAAAAGAGAGAAAACTATTATTTCAAATCATTACTTCTTACTGGTGAACACCAGCTTACTTAGCACAGTGGTAAAGGCATTGGTCCGTAGGTGATTGGTTGGATTTTACGCCACGCCAAATCCTCAGGTTATTTTATGCCGAATATGTATGCTCCCTGTTCCCCCTTTGGAGGGGATTTCGCTGATGACCGCCAACTAAAGTGTAAACGCAACGCTCTCCTATAAAAGGGGTGTATCACTCTATGGCGGTCTTTACATACATACAGATGTGTGCATTAAAACAGTTAAAATACCCTTTGCATTCTGTGGGTGACGATAGCTGAGCGGTAAAGCCTCCCGACTGATGCTGAATAAGAGTTCTATCCCAGCTGTAGGTAGCTCACAGAATGCCTAGCCACACTGAAGAGACTTGATAAGTCGAAACACGTGTCTGTGGATGACTATATATATATATATATATATATATATATATATATATATGAGTGTGTGTGTGTGTGTGTGTGTGAAGAGATGGAAGTGAATCCGATGGTATGTAGTATATTATGAAATTTTAAAAAAATACAGGTTTAAATAAAATGAGTGGTAAGTTTATTAGCCGACGCTGCAGTGTTTCGATCTATTAATTAGATCTTCTTCGGGGCATCCTTATATCAACAAATGCCCTGAAGAAGATCCAATTAATAGATCGAAACACTGCAGCGTCGACTAATAAACTTACCACTCATTTTATTTAAACCACATGATGCTGCATGATGTCTTGAACAAATCCAGGAATCAGCATCCACCAAAAAGCAGTTATACAACCACTTACATCCCATCTCGCAAAGATGAGCAAGATATGCTGGTCAATACTGGAAACGTAAAGAACGAACTAATAAGTGACGTTCTCTCCTATGGATACCTAGAATAGGAAAACGCCAGTGTTGACCGACCAACAGAAACGAGTTATTTTATGCCGAAGACATTTTGTGGTTATTTCTTAGAACTCCAACATAAAAAGGGGAACCACTCTGATTGACTGATAAATTATTTATTCATTTTCCCATTAAACTAACCCTAAACCCTAAACCCTAAGCTTAACTCTAACCCTAAACGCCTAAACCCTAACCCCGTCTTCTTCTTTCCTAGTAGATCAATAAATGAATAAATGATTTATTAGTTAATCCGAGTGGTTCCCCTTTTTTATGTTGGACTTATAGGAAAGAACCCGTTTCGTTTTATTCATTCTTGTTGGGTTTTCAATATTTTTAAACTCACTTTTTAAAAACTTTTTTTTGGGGGGGGGGGGGGGTTACGGCATATCAACTCAGTGGGTCATTTAATGCCGATAAAGTTTTGAAATAAATCAATTCTTAATGGATATACAATTTTTTTATAAATTTTTTCTATTCAACCCATAGATGGGACCCTAACAGGTACTAGCACTCCGGGTCAGAGTGGACCAGGGAGCAATGGTGATGAAGGGGTGCTCCACATTCCCCAAACCTCCAAAAACTGGAACCCACCCTCAGATAGAGTTTAACGTCAATTCCCAGGACATGTAGACCCGCAGCCAACCGCCTTCTAGCACCCATAATGATAATAAAAAGGGATTGGGGCTTGCCATAAGAGCAATAGGGTTGGGAAAATCATATAGGTGCTAGGGCTTGACGTGACCAGCCGATTGATCGGATGGGGCCTCTCCGACCGCCCGTCTAGCCCAAGATAGGGCCAAAGTGGAGTATTGCATGTCATGAACTGCTCATCCACCTGGGCTCTATCCTTAAGCATCACGGGTCACCTGACACGACCAACAGGTGGCCCCATTGGGGGAGTCTTACCCCTCTGCAGAGGTGCAGTCGGTGCATTCTAACGCCCCAGTCGACAGGGCGGCTTTTTTAAAAATTCATTTAATCTATAGGTGGGACCTCAACAGGTACTTCCACTTAACAAAACAAAATGACAAAACAATAATAAAAAAAAACAAAACATGGATAATACTGCGATGTTTGCAAGGTCAAATATACGAGGGTTAGTCAAAAAAGTAATGCCATTTTGTTTAGGATAGGTATAATTACCAGTACAGGAACATGTATTATACATTAAAATGAAGCTGGTCCCTGTGAATCACATCCCTACTTCTCCACATAGTCACCGTTTTTATCAATTGCAATGCCCCCCCCCCTCTTCAATGAGTGCATGTATCCCTGTCCCGTAAAATTCTGTTGACTGTTCTTTGAGCCATTTCTTCACTACAGATTTCACTTCTTCGTCACTGGAATAATGCTTGCTTCTCAAACCCTCTTTCACGGGGACCAAAGAGATGATAGTCTAAAGACTCTAAATCTGGTGAGTATGGAGGATGCGGTAAAGTTGTCCACCCGAATGAGGCGATTTTCTCCCTTGTCCTGATGCTTGTGTGTGGTCGAGCATTGTCATGCAGAAGGAGGACATTGTCGATTGGTAAGTTGGGTCTTACTCGTTGGATTCTTGCACTGAGTCTCGTTAGGGTCTCAGCGCAGACCTTAGTTTTTGGTTTTTTTTTTAAATTTCACATGAAGTAAAGAAAATAGCATTACTTTTTGACTAGAGTGAAAGACCCCGAACTAACGCTACTGTGAAAACTCATAATCTTATTATAATGGATATTGTGTGTCTCTCTGTCTGTAACCGAGGTTATCATAGTCGGGTTATCGGCGACTAAACCGGTTACCCCACCAAGCCTATCTGGTGAGGAGGATGGCTAGACATCCAGCAGGACGAAACACAAAACCTGTCAAAGGGCGGATGAAGCCTTTCGCTCAACGGCCATCTAGCAAATAACATACGCGGGGACGTAGAAATACTTGGATTGGTATCCAGGCGCATAGCAAAACCACCGGGAGAGATGCATTCCTCAGCTTTGTCAAGGCAAGTGTCTAGGAGAAGGAAAACTCCAAAAATTTAACCTGCGGCGGCTGCTGCAGCCAATGATGTTGACTTGTTCTTCTTTTTGGCTCAAATGTGGCAGTCACTTAGAGAGTGGGATTGGTTCTGTGCAAAGACTTTCCTCACTTAAAAAAGCTTCAGGCACAGCATTGCTTGATATGCAATACATGTCTTGTCCTTTATATGTTTTTGAAGCTCACCATTATATTGTTTGAACTGTTGAGCTTTTTTATTTATTATTATTATTATTATTATTATTATTATTATTATTGTTACTATATCAAGCATTGGCAATACTTGAACGCGAGTTTGCTGCCATCATCAACCGAGACTATATCACTACTCAAGTCACATTTCCCTTTATAGTTACGTCACAATGCAGTTATATGGTAAAATCACGTGTCATCGCATTCCTATTATAAAATCATTAGCCAATGCATACTTATGATAAGATATTTAGTCAATGCATTCATATAATAAAAATATTCAGTTAATGCATTTCTATAGTAAAAGTCATTTGCCGGACCATATGACCTTTAGGCACCCCTTTTGCTATCTCGATTCGTGGGGACATTTTTTTTTTCATTTACACCGTCAAAATACGGCTAATTGTTAACAGACGATTTTTAGAGTTTTTTATTATAAAACTAACCCCTAACTCTAACCACTAACCCTAACCCCTAACCCTAACCCTAACCACTAACCCTAAACCCCTAACCCTAACCCCTAACAAACAACCGGATTTTGACGGTGTGAATGAGAAAAGTGTCCCCACGAATCGAGTTCGCGAAAGGGGTGCCTAAAGGTCATATGGTCCCATTTTCCAATGCATTTCTAGTTCAAATCATTGACCCACTGTATTTCTATAGTAAAAATCATTGACCAATGTATTTCTATGGTAGAAATCATTGACCAATGCATTCTATAGTAAAAATCATTGACCAATGCATTTCTATAGTAAAAATCATTGACCTATGTATTTCTATGGTAAAAATCATTGGCCAATGCATTTCTATAGTAAAAATTATTGACCAATGCATTTCAATGTAACGCAGAAGAAACTGTTGGGATTTTGAGAACAATAATCAGTTGTTGAATAATCACTGATAACATAAAACAAAACAAAATCATTCCATTTTGATTCTGTATTTACTTGCCAATTCTCTTTGATTCTGTCCAGATTGAGATGTTGTTTTTCAAACGGAAAAATTGCAACTTGCCGTTCAGCTGGATTCACTCAAAACATGGCCGATATGAATAACGACTTTTAAATCTTTTCTCTGGTTCCCTCAATGGCGTGACATGAACGTGCATTTTCAAAATGTCAATTTATTTTTGTCAATTAAATCCGATCATTGAAAATTAGAAACGAATGATGGGCTAATGCATTCTTAGAGTTAAAATCATTGACCAATGCATTCTATAGTAAAAATCATAGGCTATGCATTTCTCTAGTAAAAACATAGCCTATGCATTTCTGTAGTAGAAATATTTGAACAATGCATTTCTATATTAAAAATCATAGACCAATGCATTTCTCTAGTAAAAGTCATTCGCCAATGCATTCTTATTGTAAAAATCATAGACCAATGCATTTCTCTACTAAAAATCATAGGCCTATGCATTTTTGTAGTAGAAATAATTGGACAATGCACTTCTCTATATGAAATCATAAGCCAATGCATTTCTATAATAAAAGTCATTCGCCAATGCATTTCTATAGTAAAAATCGTAGACCAATGCATTTCTCTAGTAAAAATTATAGGCCTATACATTTCTGTTGGAGAAATAATTGGACAATGCATTTCTCTATTTGAAATTATAAGCCAATGCATTTCTATAATAAAAGTCGTTCGCCAATGCATTCTTATAGTAAAAATCTCTAACCAATGCATTTCTCTAGTAAAAATCATAGGCCTATGCATTTCTATGGTAAGAGTCATTCACCAATGCATTTCTATAGTAAACATCATAGGCTAATGCATTCCTATAGTAAAATTCACTGACTAATGCATTTCTATAGTAAAAATCATTGGACAATGTATTTCTATAGTAAAAATCAATGGACAATGAATTTCTCTATTAATAATCATAAGCAAACGCATTTCTATAGTAAAAATCATTGACCAATGAATTACTATAGGAAAAATCATAGGCCAATGCATTTCTATAGTAAAACTCATTGGCCAACGCATTTCTATAGTAAAAATCATTGGCCAACGCATTCCTATAGTAAAAATCATAGGTCAATGCATTTCTATAGTAAAAATCATTGACCAACGCATTCCTATAGTAAAAAAAAAACATTGACCAATGCATTTCTATAGTAAAAATCGTTGGCCAATGCTCTAGTTCACTTATTTTCAGAATGTTGACCTATTTTTGTCAATAAATCCGACCATTGAAATTTAGTAACATCGTTGAGAGAGGCGCTCGTACCGTATTGTCGAAGGAGATGCACACATCGACAACTGAGTTCAATTCCTGGATGAAACTGTTTGCATTTAATATCGCGCTAATATCCTTGAGAAATATATTGATCAACCTATTGAGTTATGTGTAAATAGTAGGGCAGACTGGGCTCCTTAGCCTTGATTAAGTAACCAGTCTAGAAGAAGGAAAAACGGACATCATCGATGAAAATGGACACAGTGAGTTTCCGATGTCAATCCTTGGACAAACTGCATTTAGAATTGGGAAATATATTGATCTAACTGTTCAGCTATGGGTAAATAGTAGGGCAGAATGGGCTCCTTATCCTTTGTTAGTAAACCGGTCTAGAAAAAGGAAAAATGATTAGCGTCGAAGGAAATGTATACAGCAACGCCCGTTTTCAATTCCTAGACGATACTGTATTTAATATTGCATTCATACCCTTGAGAATCTATTAATCAACCTATCCAGCTATGGGTAAATAGAAGGGCAGACTGGGCTCCTTATCTTTGGTTAGATAATCTGTCTAGAAGGAAAAACACTTATCGTCGAAGGAAATGGATGGATGGTCTCCCCTCGAGTTCAATTCCTGGACAAGACTGTTTGCATTTAATATCGTGCTAATACTTTTGGGTTTTGGTTTTGTTTTGTTTTACAGCATATCAACCTCAGTGGGTCATTTAATGCCGATAAAGTTTTGAAATAAATCAATTCTTAATGAATGAATACAATTTTTTTTACAAATACATTTTTCTAATAACCCATAGATGGGACCCTAACTGGTACTACCACTCCGGGTCAGGGAGCAATGGTGATGAATGTGGTGCTCCACATTCCCCAAACCACCAAAACTGGAACCACACCATCAGATAGAGTTTAACGTCATTCCCAGGACATATAGACCCTCAGCCACCGCCTTCTAGCACCCATATGATAAAAGGAGTTGGCGCTTGCCATAAGAGCAATAGGGTTGGGGCAATCATATAGGTGCTAGGGCTTGATGTGACCAGCCGATTGATCGGAGGGGGCCTCTCCGACCGCCTGTTTAGCCCAAGAAAGGGCCAAAGTGGAGTATTGCAAGTCATTAACTGCTCATCCACCAGGGTTATATCCTTAAGCATCACAGGTCGACACCCACGGCCAACAGGTGGCCCCATTGGGGGAGTCTTACCCCTCTGCAGTCGGTGCATTCTACCACCCAGCCGACAGGGCGGTAATATTTTGGGAAATATATATATATATATATATATATATATATATATATTCGGTAGAGCGTTCGGCTAGAAAACACAAGGTTCCTAGTTCGATACCGGTCCTCGCCAACTCAGCGTATGAGTAGCACAGGCATCTGTGCGGTAAAGTAAGGAACTGATGGTAGGTGTGGCACTCCACCTCAGACGCAAAAAAAACTCCTTGGTCTAGCGCTAGTGAAAAGGGGATAGACTCCCTCGCTGATTGGCTGATACCGACTTTAGGCCGCCCCGACAACTTTACTTTAAGGGCCAGGTTAGCTCAGTCGGTAGAGCATTCGGCTAGAAACCTAAAGGTTCCTAGTTCGATACTGGTCATCGCCAACTCAGCGTATGAGTAGCACAGGGATATGTGCGATAAAGTAAGGAACTGGTGGTAGGTGTTGCGCTCCACCTCAGACGCAAAAAAACAATCTCCTTGTCTAGCGCTATTGAAAAGGGGATAGACTCCCTCGGTGATTGGCTGATACCGACTTTAGGCCACCCGACGACTTTACTTTACTTATATATATATATATATATATATATATATATATATATTAATCTATGACTAAATAGTAGGATAGACTGGTCTCTTTAACCTTGGTAAGTATCAGTGACAAGGTTAATTTCGCAGGGATTGTTCGCTGTGTACTGTGGCCGAGGCAATATGGTCTTTGACTATGCCTGCTGAGGTCCTGGTTTCAATTTCTGTCGGATGGAAGTCGTTACTATACATTGCTGATGAGACTTAATGAAGTCGAAAGAGTCTGTACGATGTTCTACACACCGAGCGATACTTTGCCGGGATTACACTTGTCAAGTTCATTTTCTATTTTAAAAAAAAGTATCGAATTTTATGCGATACGTGCATTGTAATTACCTTCAAGCAAAAATATAATATAATATATATATATATATATATATATATATATATATATATATATATGATCAGATAAATGGCGATGGGAATTATTCTATTCAGGACGTTTTAATATCGACATATGAAAAATTATGAGTCCACGTGGGCAGCATTGTGAATTTGGCGAAAACCGTAAAAATATCGAAGTAATATGATAAACGTCGTTGCAGTTTCACGTGTACTTGCCAAATCACCATGGTTGTTGCTGACTTAACAAAGTTACTTTTCTTGTCTATAGAGCATGCGCAAAAGGAAACTAGTGTATGTGCGCACTTGTCATTGATTTCGAGAAGTGGATGAGCTTTCTCTGTCCAAGCAGAAAGCGAAATGGAGGACGGTTGGGTTGAATTTGACGACCTTTCTCGATAAAGGAGAAGAGAAATTCTGCCCATTGTCAACGTGTCTCGGTTTACGACGTCTCCAGAGAGAGAGAGAGAGAGAGAGACAGAGACAGAGAGAGAGAGAGAGGGAGAGAGAGAGAGGGGGGATGATAGGATGACAGATTTTTGAGGTAAGATGAGAGCGGCAGAGTGAGTTACGTGACGAAGAAGAAGAAGAAGAAGAAGAAGAAGAAGAAGAAGAAGAAGAAGAAGAAGAAGAAGATAGAAATATAATTCAAGAATAAGAAGAAAAGACGAAAGAAGAGAAGAAAAAGAATTAAAAATGGTCATATTCAAATACAGAAAGAAAGAAAGAGAAGAAAGAAAAGGAAGAACGAAAATCAAAAAGAAAAATTTTAAAAGAAGAAAATCAAAGAAGGAGAAATCAGGAAAGAAAAGTAAGTATAGACTAAATAAGAAAGAACAAAAAGAAAGAAAAAAGAAAGAAGAAGAATGAAAAGAAATCAAGAAGATGAAATCAAGAAGAAAGAATAAATGAAAGAAAAGTGAAAGAAAAAAAGAAGGAAGAAAAAGAAAGTAAGAAAGAAAAAAGATGAAATCAAGAAGAAATAAAGAAATAAACAAAGAAGAACTCAAAACGAAGAAAGAAAGAAAGAAAGAAAGAAAAAAGACGGGAAAAAGAAACTGAAGAAGACATCAGAAATAAATAAAGAATGAAAGAAAAAGAAGAAGAAAGAAAAAGAAAGAAAGAAGCAAAAGAGAATCAAGAAGAAGAAATCAAGAAAAAATAAAGAGAAAACCAAGAAATACACCGTGAAGGATAAACTCAGAGAAATAAAAATTTAAAAAAAGAAAAAAAGATGGTGAGAAAACCCTGTAAGAAGAATGAGGCGAAGAAGAAAAAGCGAATGAAAATGACTGATGCATAAGATGACGTCGATTAAGAAAACTAAATTGTGAAAAAAAAAGAAGAAAAAAAACAGACAACTTCTAGATGCCACTTAAAAAAGGACCGAAAAATCAAACGAGCAAAGTTAGACATTAAATATTTTGTCAGCCATATTTATTCGCTAATTTTCACGAGAGATAAGAAGAAAGGAAAAAAAAAGAGAAAAAAAAACTGAAAATGAACGGGATAGCGACAAATCCCGAAATCTCATGTCGGATATGAAGTTCATAGACAATTTCTCCAACTATTACAACAATTGCAGTTAGTATGAAAACACACTTTCTTTCTTTTTTCTTTTTTCTTTTTTACTATTCAGCATCTTCGCTTTGTATGTTTTTCGTTTTTACCTCTGTTCTTATTCCGAGAGCAACTTAAATGACAACTGCTTATAGAATTGTGTTTTTATTAAGGGACAATAACAGACGATATTTCTGCAGTCGACAATGACTTGCAGAAAAGACGCCAGCAAAAGAAAAAAAAAGAAAAAGAAAAAAAATGGAGGAATAACGAGAAAAGATTCGAAGAATAAATTACGTCTGTATTTAAAGAGAAATATGTAAGATCATTTACTAAGCTTTGTTTCGTTTAGCACAAGGGTAGGTATTTATTTATCCAACCCGTTCGCCACGGGTAGGATGTGACACAAGGTCGGTTGTAAGGATTAAATTTATTATTCAGTAGTAATGGATTTGCTAGACTGGCTTGCTAAATTGTACACCACAATGGGATACCCCTTAGATATATACATACAACCTGTTCGCCACGGATAGAATGTGACACAAGGTCGCTTATATTTGAATTCAGAGCCTTTCTTTCTCCTAGACTAGTTGCCATGCAAGAATGGAGGGATAACGAGAAAAGTTATGTATTTACCCAACCCGGTCGCCAAGGGTAGGATGTGACACAAGGTGGCCAATATGTGACATCCACCGACGATAGAACCCTCTTTTCAATAGTAATAGATTAGCAAGACTAGCATAGCAGGTTGGTTGGATCAATATATATTTTCTAATATTAATTTACTAACTCCTGGATGTGACACATCTTAAGTAGAATTTAACAGGTTTGAATTAAGAGTTTTCCTTCTTCTAGACTGGTTACCTAGCCAAGGCTAAAGAACCCAGTCTGTCCCACTATTTAGCCATAGCCGAATGGAGAATAGAGGGATACATACCCTTTCCAAGGGTATAAGCCCTATGTGAAATGTAAACAGCCTCGTCCAAGATTTGAACTCAGGTCGACGTGTCCATTTCCCCACGACACAAGTAGAGGACATCCAGCGAGAATCAAACTTGTGATTCGGTTGTAAGGGATCTACGAGACTAGCTTGCTAACTTTTGTGACTGAATTAATCAATTGACAACATTGAAAATCCGGAAAAGAGGTTAAATCGAACTTAACGGACCTAAATTTAACCATCCTATGTCACCCCGCCGAAAGTAAAAAAATACCTCAAAACAAGGAATAAACCAAATTTAATGAAATTTTCAATGTTAATTTATTAATGAATAAAAGATATAATGCACCAGTTATTTTATTTAAAAACTTTTACATTTTTTTAGGTCAGTTAACTTTGAACCACGTATCTTTGAGGCGTAACACATATTCTTAAAGATACATGCAGAGATACAGTGGGCGTATTGTTTGCCTCGTTGACAGGTTGATACATACGGCAAAGTCGTCACACTATTCACGGAAGTAAACTATACGAAATAGCAATTTTTTAGCAAGCGTTGTGGTAATTGATCTGCGAGACTATCTTGCTAACCATAATCAGTGTCATAGTCTGGACATACTTTTTTGTCTCTTGCCTCTCTGCAGGGAAGCAGTGGGCGTAATTGATCTGCGAGACTATCTTGCTAACCATAATCAGTGTCATAGTCTGGACATACTTTTTTGTCTCTTACCTCTCTGCAGGGATGCAGTGGGCGTAATGTTGACAGGCTGATACGCAACGCAAAGTCATTAAAAAAAGCATTGCCAGTTAGGAATGCGGGCAAGATTCGGGTATAGGGCACCCAGGGAGAATCAAACTCGCTATTCAGTATGAATGGATCTGCGACACTCTGGACTCCTTTTTGTATCTTACCCCTAATCCAGGATGCAGTGGACGTAATGTTGACAGGCTGATACGCAACGCAAAGTCATTAAAAAAAGCATTGCCAGTTAGGACGTGCACACGATCACAGGTATAGGGTACCCACGGAGAATCAAACTCCTTTTTGTATCCTACCCCTCATCCAGGATGCAGTGGGCGTATTGTTCGTCTCGCTGACAGGTTGATACATAACGCGAAGTTGTCACACTACTCACGGAACTAAACTATAGGAAATAGCAATTTTCTAGCGAACGTTGTCGGACATGAAAAATACAAAATGACGACAATGTCAGGAGAGAAATGAAGCATTCAGAGAAAAGTGTTCGCCATTGGCAAACATTCATCAGACTTCATTAATCAACACTTTTCTGTTTCTCACAATGAATTCATCAGTGAAATCGAAAAACTCGACACATTCGAGGCTGACTTTAAATATATTCCTTCTAGTTTTCCCTTCTCTTTTCTCTCCTTTTGTCTCCCGGTAACTTTCGGCCATATTTAATGTCTTCATGACCTGTAACTCTCCTTTATATCAGACTTTCAATCTTTCATTTTTTAAATTTTTTTTTCATCTTTTTCTCTCAATGTCCTATTTTCCTTTCTTCACTCTGCTTTCCATCTGATTCTATCTGTTCTCCTCTATCTGTTCTCCTCTATCTATCTCTCTCTCTCCCTCTCTCTCTCTCCTCTCTCTCTCTCTCTCTTCTCTCTTCTCTCATCTCTCTCTCTATATATATATATATATATATATTATATATAATATATGAGAGTAAGTAAACAAACAATGTGTTTATTTGATATGGCTTTTAGCCGACAATTTTTGGAGGATATGTGCTTAATCAAGTAAAAAGTAAAGTCGACGAGGCGGCCTAAAGTCGGTATCAGCCAGACAGCGAGGGGGTCTATCCCCTTTTCAATAGCGCTAGACCAAGTAGATTGTTTTAGCATCCGAGGTGGAGCGCCACACCTACCATCAGCTCCTTACTTTACCGCACAGATCCCTGTGCTACTCATACGCTGATGATATATATATATATATATATATATATATATATATATAATAGTTTTTTTATGTTTGTTTATTTTTTAGAAGCATTGCTGATTAAAGTATATATATTAAATATTTGTTTATATTTTTGCTTGAAGGCAATTACAATGCGAATATCGCATAAATTCGATAATTATAGAAGATAACAATGACAAGTGTTTTCGATTTCTGTCGGAGGGAAATCGTTAGTATATATCGCTGATGAGACTTAATAAAGTTGAAACAGTCTGTACGATATTCTACACGCCGAGTAATTCTTTGCGAAATTCACTTGTCATTATTATTTCTATAATTAAATCGAATTTTATGCGATATTCGCATTGTAATTGCCTTCAAGCAAAAATATAAAAATATTTTATAATATATATATATATATATATATATATTATATTATCATAAAGGTACACGTAATAACTACTCGAGTTTCACCATGAGGATCTTCAGGGGTAAATCCACTGGATTAATCAAGATATTGATTAATTGCAGTCGATTTCACGTGTGTATTGCGAAAATATATATATATATATATAATGTCTTATCATAAACTTGCATCAAACTAACCATTGTGACCATTTTTTTTCCCGGTAAAGTCACTTTTTATATATTATATATAATATATATATATATATATATAATATATATATCGTATTTGAACCAGGAACCTTGCGATTCACAGGCTTTTGCTCTACCGACAAATTAAACTCCTGGTTCAATTGATAATTGTTGAATTTATATATGTATGAAGAGTAAACCATTGCTTCTTCTTTCCAAATCTCTCCCGCTCCTCCCCCTCCTTCTTCTTCTCCCACTCCTCCTCCTCCTCTCCATGTTCTTGATAACTTATTTCCTTATGGGATTCTTCATCGAGACTAGATAAGGAAAATTAAAGCCAAATAAAAACAGTTAGAGACAGACAGGTAGATTAGAGATGATGAGATGCTTCTTAATATTCTGCTTACTGCTTACTACGTCTAACTCGGTCGCCATCTTCTCTTGTTGAGAATCCTGGTGGGATTCTAGTATGGTACTATAATGAGGGGCACGGTATCAATTATGGTACTATCCTCCGACCACGGTACCAAATGTCGTCTTATAGGGGTGTGTATGTGAGAGTGAGAGTTCTTTGATAAGAAAGTTCTTCAGGGATAGAGATATCAGAGAGAGACTGATTAGACTTACTTGGTGATGAGATCTTATTCCTTTCTTGCTGATCCTTCTACCATGTCCTTCGGTCGCCATCTCATTGGCTAGTCACCATCTTCTCTTGTTGATCAGGTGGATTCTAGTATGGTACTCCGCTGGGGGTACGGTAATCAATTATGGTACTATGGCGGGGGTACGGTATCCAATTATGGTAATATGCTGTGGGTAACGGTATCAATTTATGGTACTATGCTGGGGATACGGTATCAATTATAGTACTAGCTGGGGGTAACGGTATCAATTTATAGTACTATGCTGGGTGTGCGGTACAATTATGGTACTAGCTGGGGTACGGTATCAATTATAGTACTATGCTGGGTGTGCGGTATCAATTATGGTACTATGCTGGGGACACGGTATCAATTATAGTACTATGCTGGGGGTACGGTATCAAATTATAGTACATATGCTGGCTGTACGGTATCAATTATGGTACTATGCTAGGGGTACGGTATCAATTAATAGTACTATGCTGGGGTACGGTATCAATTATGGTACTATGCTGGGGTAGGGTATCAATTATAGTACTATGCGGGGGGTACGCTATCAATTATGGTACTATCCTCCGACCACGGGTACCAAATGTCGTCTTATAGGGGTGTGTATGTGAGAGTGAGCGTTCTTTGATAAAAAGTTCTTCAGGGATAGAGATATCAGAGAGAGACTGATTAGACCTTACTGGTGATGAGATCTTATTTCTTTCTGCCTGATCCTTCTACCATGTCCCTTCGGTCGCAAATCTTATTGCTAGTCACCATCTTCTCTTGTTGAATCTGGTGGGATTCTAGTATGGTACTCTGCTGGGGGTACGGTATCAAATTATAGTACTATGCTGGGTGTACGGTATCAATTATGGTACTATGCTAGGTGTACGGTATCAATTATGGTAACTATGCTGGAGGGTACGGTATCAATTATGGTACTATGCTGGGGTTATGGTATCATCAATTATGGTACTATGGCTGGGGTACGGTATCAATTAATAGTACTATGCTGGGGGTACGGTATCAATTATGTTACTATGGCTGGGGTACGGTATCAATTATGGTACTATCCTCCGACCACGGTACCAAATGTCGTCTTATAGGGGTGGGGTGAGAGTGAGAGTTCTTTGATAAGAAAGTTCTTCAGGGATAGAGAGATATCAGAGAGAGACTGATTAGACTTACTTGGTGATGACATCTTATTTCATTCTTACTGATCCTTCTACCATGTCCTTCGACCGCCATCTTTTTGGCTAGTTGGGTTGACTTCTAACTAAAGGAGTTGAGTTCTTCTAAGGGCCTCTTCTGACTAAGGACTGTGCTTGTTTAAATTAAATGAATTTCAAAGACATCTTTTTGTTACTTGATCAAGTAGTTTTTTATTTTATCTTTATGATCACCGCACCGGGGAGACCAGGACTCAGCCTGTCTAAACCCGTCAGCAGCCGGACTCAGTCTCCCTAACTATCACCTCTCACTCTTCCTTTCTACCCTTCGCCACGTCATCATTCCTCGTCCAATCAAAAAGAATGCCACGCGTCTCCTCTGACAAACCATCCTTCAAACTTTTTCGTTACTTATACTCAAACTTTTCCATAACTAATGACTCAAACCACCATCATCGTTCCACCTCATTATTTATTGTGTCACACTTGTTAAGGGTTGGTCTTCTTTGTTGATTTTCTTGGGCTGGTTTTCCTTCTCGTTTTAATTACTTAACAAAAACAGACTTTGGTTGTTGTTGGCGTTTTTAATATATAAAGGGCCCGGGGGGTTGTGGTGATGGTCCACTTCTACTTATAGACTGCCGTAACCATGGTGACAACCTATTGACCAACCACTGGCAGTATTTCCTGTGCAGCTGATATTAAATTATTATACTGGCTGTTCTGGTCATAGCTTACTTGGATCTTTGTGGACGACGGAACATAGGATATATCACTGGACCTTTTACAACTAGTAGGATTCCCAGAACTCGGGACTTAATTCACTTACCAAGGATTCTACTTAAGACTTATTCACTTACCAAAGGATTCTATATCACAGGAACTTATTCACTTACCGAAGGATCTATATCCAACAGACTTATTCACTTACCCAAGGATCTATTCACAGGACTTATTCACTTATCAAAGGATTCTATATCACAGGACTTATTCACTTACCAAAGGATTCCCTATATCCAGGACTTATTCACTTTACCATACTAGGAACTTATTCACTTACGGTTCTAAAACTCAGGACCCTTACCTACTTATTTACTTTAAGTTCTTTACAACTGGCCAAGGATGGCGGCCAGATACTTAACAGTTGTTTTCTTGATAAAGCTTTTATTTCGCAACCCAGCCCATATTCATCCGCCGAGGATCGAGACCGGCTCTGAGCGAGCGACTTTCACGAAATGTCTGCCGAATCTAATCTTAAACTATATCACGCGTCCAATCGCGTCTATAGGGAGAGGTGAAGTTGGGGGTCATCGTCATATCAATCATACCCCCAACGGCTATGGAAAATTCCCCACCTCCGATTTTAAATCTGACGAACTTTATTTAAATATTCTTTTGTCAGTTTAGCTCAGTCGGTAAAGTGTTCGGCTGAGAACCTCAGGGTTTCCCGGTTTTCGAATAATANAGAGCAGATGCAAAAATCTCGGAGATAAATCTTAAAAGAATATCCTTCAACAAAAAGAAATAACGGTAATTTTATTCTCAGTACTTCCTATTTTAACTAATAGTTAATTAGAAAAGTTTAGCCAGGCAAAGACATGAGGTGGATTGGAAGAGGAAGCTAACAGCTGTTATTTTTTCCGGTTATACCCTCTCTGTTTCAAATCAATTTCATCTGGCATTCTTATTTAGTTTCTTAGACTTTCTAATTTAATATAATATTTTATGACATTAATACTGCACCCAGAGGGTGCATATATTCGCTAGTATATATAATATATAATGAATAGAGAATGAAAAAATGAGAAACGTATTGGCATGAAAAGGTGCTCATTGCTAATACAGCAAGAGCAGATTTATAATCAATGTAAATTATCGAATTTAACAACACTCATAAACTTAAGTTTTCAATGGTAATCCAATCCAATGCGCTAAAAAAATTAAACTGGTTTTTAAAATCTCAACCATTTCCACGACTGGTTTTTAAGATTCTCAACCATTGGACTCATCTGATGAATTGCATTACATGAAAAACTTCAAGTTATAAGTGTAAACCCCATAATATTACCATTTATTTATATATATATATATATATATATAATATATATATATATATAGTATTATGGATCGGCCCTGTCCAGCTTGGCAGTCCGGTTCAAAAATCACGCACAGGGCGGTCTTTTTTCCGATCTATAGCTCTGTGATGAGGCCTAATAGGCCGAAATGTAACAACAGAGATTGATTTTTCTCGATTTGTTTAGCCATAATTTAATAGGTATTCCGCCTAATTCATTATTAATTAATTTAATTTTCAAAATTAGGTCCGACTTATCCAATTAAAGCACTTATTTCTTCCAAAAATTATCGGCAAAAAGCCATTGCTAAAACAAACTTTGTTAACACATATATATATATATATATATGTGTGTGTGTGTGTGTGTGTATACGCTCCCATTTGGTTGAGCCGCTGTAGAAGGGACAATAATTGTAAATTCACGCGCTTGGCGTATAAGCTGAAACTCGACTGTTTCAAGTCTACGAGTCCCTCCTGGTGTTAATAATAAGATTCCGCGTAGGGATGTATCACTTAATTGTTCACTCAAAATGAGCAGCTGCTTTATTAGCCACGTGGGTAAGAAACTCGGCAGACGAAACTTGCAGTCAGGTTTCGATCCCGCTAAGAAGAGCTGTTAAAGTAAAGGCCAACTGATGAGAAGTAAACTTCCGCAACACGTGTATGTGATAACTTATATATATATATATATATATATATAATATATATATTTATATATATATATAATATATATAATATATTCTCTATGTCTCTATGGAAGCTGGAGTTTTAGATTTCCCCAAAACAGCCATGTTATTAGTGCGTTTAACATTCTGGCAATGCGTCTTATATAGTAATTAAGAAATAATAAAAGGGTTCATGATATATGGTTCGGTTTAATTAGCATACTGTTTTAAACAAAACTAGTTTTGATAAATAATATTTGGTGCTATCGATCTCTAAATTAATTTGTTTTATTCTCCAACAATATTAAATGTAATCACTATCATGATTTTTTATGTAGAAACTAATTAAAATATAATCAAAAATATGGTGGTGGGTAATTTGCATACTGGTTTTACAAAACTGGGTTAATAAATAATTACTTGGTGTTATTAATCTCTAATATTAATGTTTATTCTCATATAAAATCGATCCTAGTGAATGATTTTTATATAGAAACCAATTAGGAATATAATTAAATAAGTATAATCTTTTTTAATATACGTCCTTATTTAATTCGTTAATTTTTTCTAATATGATATATTCATTACATAAAACTTAGATACTTACGACGCGGAGGGCGCATCTTTCTGCTGCTGCTGCTGCTGCTAAATAATAATAATAATAATAATAATAATATAATAATAATAATTCTATTAATAATGGAAGATTCATTCCGGTTTTTGTCTGTAACAAAAATTACGTTAACTGCTTAACTCACATTACCCCAAAATCGTCATAACATAGAATAAACCACACTCAAAATTTGAACATGCAACATTAGAACAGTCCCTCATTGGTTTTTTAAAACAAGTTTTTTAATAAAATACATGACTGGTAATTATATATCTATATATAGTTTGTTTAAATTTTAAATACATATTTTAAGTTACATTTCAAAATTGTTTTTTATTTTTTTAATCTTTAATGATTTGATCAGCTTTTAACTTTTACTTAGGTGTACAAACCTCGCTGACATTGATTTTTTACTCCCAACCCCTCAGGCAATAGTTTCAAGAAATCTATTTTAACATCGCCTGGAGGCCGTTTTTTATTTTTGTACTAAATACTAATACTAATACATACTACTACTAAATCAATAATACCTGGAGACCTTTGTGAAGAACTTTTAAAACGCTGATGTAAAAAACACAAAAGGAGTGAAAATAATAAATTCAATTTTCGCACCATTCAACTAAAATGTTTTAAAACGCACAAGCTGAATCTGTCCCCGGGATGAGACGCACAAAATTCTCTGGGACTTTCAGGTCAGACGATCACCTAAATCCCGCCAGGAGACCAGACCTGATGTTGATCAAAATACTAATAAAAAACTGTCATCTCGTGATTTTGCCGTCCTGCACGATCACCGAGAGAAAATGAAAGAAAGCGAAAAAACTACCAAACATAATACATGCGACCTAGCCAGAGAACTGAGAAAACTGTGGAACATGAAGGTGAAGGTTGTACCAATTGTAATTGTTGCCACTTGGGACGGTCCCCAAAAGCTCTGGAAAATAATTTGGGTGAACTGGGAAATCAGTAGGAAGAACCGAGAGCACCAAACATCAGCACTGGTTGGATATCGGCTTAGAATACTCAGAGAGTCTGGAGACCTGAGGAAGACTTGCTGTATTCGCCTCCAGTGAACACCAGCCTACAAGCAGGTGTAAAAAAAACTCGTAATAATAATAATAATAATAATAATAATAATTGCTGTCACTACAGACTCCAGTGAAAGACCATCAGCTAATGCTTGATGTGAAAAAGTCAAAAAGAAATAATATAATAATAATAATTAATAATAATAATAATAATAATAATAATAATAGGCATGACTGGGTTGGAAAGGTGATCCACTGGAATTATGCAAAAAAATTAAATTTTTGAGCTACAACAAAATGGTATATGAATAAACCAGAATCTGTTTGAGACGAACCATAAAATTCTCTGGGACTCTTTGAAATAAAAACGGATCACCTATCCAGCAAAGAAAGACCAGACCTAAGTGTTGATTAACAAAAAAGAAAGAACTTTCAACTGGTGGATTTTGCAGTGCCAGCAGATCAGCAGGGGTAAAGCTACAGGACAAATGAAAAAATGGACAAATATCTGGACCTCGGCCGGAGAACTGAAAAAGTTATGGAATATGAAAGTGAAAGTGATACAAATTGTAGTTGGTGCACTTGAACGGTTGCCAAAAGGATTGGAAAAAGGGTTTGGAAAGTTTGGAATTCAGAGGAAGGATTGAAACCATTCAAAATACTGCACTGCTGCAATCTGCCTAGAAACTCAGAAGAAGTCCTGGAGACTCTGAAGGAGACTTGCTGTCATCAGACTCCAGTGAAAGACCATCAGCTAATACTGATGTGAAAACTCAAAGAGTAAAATAATAATAATAATCCTGGCCAGAGGACCAGCATATAAATTAAGAAGAAGAAGAAAATTTAACATCTGTGGAGTTTGTCGTCCCAGTCAGACCACAGGGTGAGATGAAAGAAAACAAAAAGATAAAAAATACTTGACATGTCCAGAGAGCTGAAAAAACACAAACTGTGGAACATGAAGATAAAGGTCGAACAATCGTAATTGGAGCACGGGAACGGGTCCCAAAGAAATGGAGGAAAAGAGTCCAGAGGAATGGAAATCAGAAGAGAGGCGAGACCAATATAACAACAGCATTGTTAAGATCAGCGTAGAATCTCAGAAGAGTCCTGGAGATCCGAAGAGACAAATACTTAGACCTCGTCCAGAAAACTGAGGAAACTGTGGAATATGCAGGTGACAGGTTGCAACCCAATTTAAATTGGTGGCCTCGTTGGAACGATTCCCCCAAAGCCTGGAAAATGATTTTTGGGTGAATTAGAATATCAGAGGAAAAATCGAGACCATCCAAACTACCAGCACTGTTGGGGATCGGCTAGAATACTCCAGAAAGTCGCTGACACCCGAGGAGACTTTGCTGTCACTTCAGCTTCCAGTGAGACACCGGCACGCAGGTGTGAAAGCATAATAATAATAATCTTATTATAATTGGAGATTTGGTGGTTTGGTTTTTTTTTCTTGTCCCCCTTGGGGTTTTAAAAACCCCGAAAAAACTATATTTAACTATTCAAAGTAACAAATTCCTTACGGTCACCTTCTACAGATTTTATTTTTATTTAAACGCTCAATTATTAATAAAAAATTGTTTTACATTATTAATACTGTTGACCATATCTACTTAAGAAATAACATGCAATTGTATTTATATATACAACAAAATAGCAAGTTTACGTGTGATGGGAAGGCTATTTGCATATTGATATTAAAAATCTGATTTAATAAAATATGTGCTTAGTATTATTGATTTCTAATTGTTGGTTTTTATCTTAATGAATATTATCTAAATCTCAGAGATAAATCTTAAAGAAAATCCATTAACAAGAAAATAACTGTTTTTTATTCTTTTACTTCCTATTGTAACCAAATAGTTAAATTAGGAAAATTTTAGCAATGAAAGGACGGGAGTGAGAATAAGTGTAAGTTTCAGTTGTTCTATTTTCCATTAATTAATCACCTCTGTTTCAAAATCTTTTTATCTGCCTTCCTTAATTTAGTTCTGTTGTCCTTTTTAATTCAATATCAATATTTTATTACATTAAAACTTACATACTTTGCACGCCGGAGGGTGCATATATTTGCCTAGTAAATAATAATAATGATAATAATAAATATGCATTGTCACGTCTCTATCCCCATAGAGATAATACTGTACAAAGGACATTCTCTGATTCCACTTCTCTTTGCAATTCTTATGCTTCACTTTCAAGAGAAAGAATTTCCGAGATAATAGATCGGTACGTGTGATTCTTCCGTTATTTTTATACCTTTATCATATATATTACCGGGCTCTTTTATTTTTTTTCTTCTTTTTTCCTTCTTTTTTTTTCTTTTTTTTTCCTTATTTGTTTTTTTTTTTTTCCTTCTTTTTGGGCAGAGAAGGGAAGGGCTCTCTGGGTTGATGTATTGATGGGCTTCGGTGGATCCGGATTGCTCTGAATAGAATACAACAACACATCGACATCGGTGTCTTAATTTTCTAAGATAGAAAATCAAATGGAAATGAATAAATGGACAAAGTCACTACCGCCTGTACGCATGCGCAGGACGAGTTATCTGCCTTGGGCAAAGAAAAAAAAAACAAAAAAAAAAACAACAAAAAAAAAAAACGAAAGGACTACTGTTTTGTTCATTATGACTTTTGTTTTTTGTTGTTTTTTCTGTTTTTTTTTTGGGAGTGGGGGGGGCTTTTTGTTAATTCTTGTTGTGTTTTCGGTAAGAAATACGAAAGAAAAAATATAAGAAATGGATTTTTTCACCGGAAAATGCAGAACAGAGCCCGGCGCAAAGAGTCACAACCGTTGTAGGAATAACCTGGTAAACTCCGAAGGGGAAGGAGTGTCATTTTTTTTCGATTCTCATCTTTTCTTTGTGTTTTTTTTTTTTTTTTTTTTTTTTTTTTTTGTCTTTTCTTAATAATTTCTTCCTTAGACCCACGTTTTTTGATGTACGCATCCTACACTTATTCTGCGAATGGAAAAACAGGTTAACGGCTTGGAAAAACTAGAATTCGGGTGAGCCGTCGGTTTGGTTGGATGGTTTCAATGGCATACAAACCTTTGTAAGTTCATTTAACGCAGAGGGCCGGATTGCTTAGTCCGGTAGAACGTCCGACTAGGAACCGCAAAGTTCCGAGTCCAATACCGGCCTCGCCAACTCAGTGTGTATGAATAGCAGCAGGGATCTGTGCGTTAAATGTGAGGAGCTGATGGTAGGTGTGGCGCTCTATCTAAGACGCTAAATTACAATCCCTTGTCTAGCGCTAGTGAAAAGGGAATAGACTTCCCTCGCGGTCTGGTTGATACCGAACTTTAAGGCCACTCCGATGACTTTACTTATATATATATGATAAAAGTGAGGAACAAAAGTGGAATAAATACAGAAAAAGTTTCAATCAATCAATATTTTGCCTCTATGTATTTAACAGAGTTTTATCAAATTGTTCCGATGAATTTCGTTAATACAAGAGGCAAAATATTGGATAGATTGAAATGGTTTGTGTTTTATCCACATGGCGTACAAGTGCATTGTAAATTGCCTTTAAGCAAATAATAAATAATAATATATACTTTATATCCAGACAATGCTTCTAAAAAATAAAAATATCCAAATCTTATTCACTTCGCGCCGAAAGAGCATAAAAAGCCTGATTGTTTATGTTCACTTAGCACGTCCCCTTACCTATTATGGTAGAGGCGTGTAAGTATGCATTGACAAAGGGTTAATTACGGGCAGGAATTGTTCCGGTGTGTACCGTGGCCGAGGATATTTATGGTCTCTGACTATTATGCCTTGCTGAGGTCGCGGTTTCGTTTCTGTCCGGAGGGAAATCGTTTAGTATACAACGTCTGATGAGACTAAATAAAGCGCAAACAGTCTGTACAATGTTCTACCACACCGAAACAATCCTTTGTCGGATTCACTTGTCAAGATTATTTTGCTATAAGTATCGAACCTTATGCGATACATGCATTGTAATTGCCTTCAAGTAAATATAAATATTAAAATATACTTTGGGTTCAACAAATGCTTCTAAAAAAAATCCAAGAATCTTATATATATATATATTTGTTTCTAATATATCTTGTCCTGGGATTTTAATATGACACATTAGGTATGAAATATAATAACTGAGTTTTTTTTGGTTAAAGTTTCGTTTTATTTCGTTACCTCCCACACACCACAACAACGAGACCAACAACAGATGATACTATAGCCTATCAGCATATGAGCATATAAAGACGCCAGGACAACCAAACCAGTCGTCTACGTTTCCATGAAGAGGCGCAGCGGCCCGAAAATTCAACGAAATAAAACGAAACCTTAACATTAGAAAACTGAATTTAATTATATTCTATATCTAATGCTTGCATATTAAATCCCAAACACAATATATAATATATGAGGAAAAATGGAGTGAAAGAAAAGAATATGTAATGGATAAAATTTACTCGATATCACATTAATGCGATATCACATTACGACATGTGTTTCGGTGCAGTTTATGTTCACTCTGATGAAGAGTCGATCTCTATGTGTGCGAAAATATTTTTCACACACACTTAATTGACCGAAAAACATGTGTCAAGTGATAATCGATTAATGTATATCGATTAAATTCATTTTATCATTTACATTTCTTTTCTTCACTCATTTTTCCTCATATTGTCGGATTCAATTCCTTTTCCATTTTCACATATATATATATATATAATATATATATATATATATATATATATATTATGCTATAGAGTACAAATACGTTTAAGGTGCGATTGTTCATATGGCTTCAAAGCAGCGTGTTGGCCACTTATTTCAAGACAACGCACTGTGAAAGGATATGCGACGAATATCAATTCATTTATATATATAAATTGATAGTTCGTGCTTGCTACCACTCGTTGGCAATTCTTGCGCCTTCGTTGGTTTGGACATGTCAGGAGAATGGAAAATGGACGCACCCAAAAGATCTTTTGTTCGGCGAATTTGTAAAAAGGCTCCCGATCGGTTGGTAGACCACGCCTACGATTTAAGAATGTCTGCAGGAGAGTCATGCAGGATATTTCATATGGACATAAACATGTGGGAGGTAGAAGCAAAAAATTAAGTTAAGTTGCAACGTTATGCAAGGCATGGAAAGGGGAGAGAGCAGAGAGGAGAGTAGCCTCGACAGCAAAGAGAGCCAGAAAGAGAGAGAGAGAAAAGATAGCAGTCCCAGAAAGGATCACATTTTGTGTGCATTCAGTGCACCAAAGACTGTCACTCAATAATTGGCCTGCAGAAGTCACCTGCGCAGATTAACATACTTTTATTTATTTTGGACACTACCGCATCGTCCTTATTGACGGAAAGGATCCAATAATTCTTACGACTGCGGCATACATGATCTTGTTATTGCTGTTAAAAAGGTGTATCCGTTGTTGTGTTGCAGAGTAAAAATAAAATTTGAATGAAATTTAAAAAAAATAAAAGCAACAACAGACTCCATGGGGCCTTGACCGGAAAGAACCCCTTTGCGCATGTCTGACAAAAGAGACTGACTCCCTACCCCCAAAAATATACCTCGGCCATTCGAACTGAGCCGCAACTGGGTGCAGTCGTTTCCTTGCCAAAGGGAATACCCCTTGGCTACGCTGAATATGCCCCGTTCAATAAAGCCTAAGTCCTAAAACTACCTCTTGCTTTTGTCTCTTTCCTCTTGTCATTCCTTAAATTCCATTTCAGCTGACCAGCCACACAAGAACAATAAAAAAATTAGCCTTGCAAATCCATATCACTGAATCCTGAGTTATATCGTTGCAGGATGTCCCAATAAAATCCCCATATAAAAAAACTAGCATTAATGAGTGCTGGTGGCGTTAAGATTTTTATAAGTTCAATATTTCTATTAATAAATATATCTTGATGTGACATCAGCAGGAGCTCAGACTCCGCCACTTCCGCCCAAGGTTTGTTCCCGCTTGTTTTAACTTTATTGTAAAACTAATCAGTTCGTAATAAACTTTTTGAGTTTACCTCGTGTGTGTCCGTCTCCTGACATTCTCTTTTACCTATTGTAAATTCTGTTTTTCACGCATTATTTCCATTATGAACTCTGAATATTCAACCTCAACAGTGGGTTGTCAGAAAACGGCACAAGACGCTCTGAAAGAAACATTAAATGTCCCTTATTAAAAAAAAACCAAATGCAAAAAAGAATCTATGGTGTTGAAATTTTAAATTTCATTCCTTAATTATCATCACGAATATAAATCAAATCTTCATGGTAATTTATGTAGGAAGAGTGCGTCCCGGTCTCCTGCCTCAAAGATTGCTACCGGTGACTGTCAAAATACAACCCAGCTCGTCCCGTAATTCTTGTTTATTATATCGATATTTGTCGTAATTCTTGTTTAGTATGAAGATGGATATATAGTTGGAAGTAGACTAGATAGATAGATAGCTAAACAAACAAAATAATATAGAGAGATACGAACAAATGGAGATAGATAATATTATATTTTCGACAGTAATGTATTGGGGGGGGTAGCATCTTTTTTTTGTTGTAATTCTTGTTTATTTAAAACTAACAAGACATTAAACAAACATGAATAAAAAAAAATTTAGTATTTAAAGTAATATAGATAAATATGAACAAATTGAGATAGATAGATAGATATGAAGATGGATAGTTTTGAATAGACTGAGCTGGGGTCGTTATTTTAATAGTCCACCGGGTAGCAATTTTTAGACAGGAGACCGGGACGCACTTCCTCATAAATTACCATCTTCATTATTCTTACTCGAAAGGTAAGAACCGTTGATACTTAATGTGTATGTATATTTACTTGTCGTTAATTGTTTTATTTTCGAAGTTTCATCCGGACATACATACATACATACATACATACACAACAACCTACTAAGTTGCTAAGGGCATGTATCGAACCGGAACTTTGGTGATTCCGAGACAGATGTTCTACTAATAGAGCTAAACTGGCCCATTGATATAATAGAGCAATTTTATGTATAATAAACAGGCTGCTTTATGTAGTTCAGTTTACTGTTTGCATTTCACATTGGGCTAATACCCTTAGGAAAGGTATGAATCCTCCAGTTATGAGTAAATAGTAGAGGAGACTGGGCTCTTTAACTTTGGTATGACAACCAGTCTAGGAGAAGAAAAACTCTGAATTCAAACTCTGCTTTAAAAATTGACCTGGTGTCACGTCTACTTGAGTGAGGATTTGGGTATATGCTATAATGCTATAATTCAGTTTTTAACAAATTATCACATAGACCAATTTATTAGTGTACTGAGTTTGACTACATTGGGTGCCTCACTATTGTGACTTGTGCCAGACTAAGCTAAGGTAAGTAAGCTAGTTGACAACCCTGATATCATGGTCACAAGCTAATCTCATGTGCCAATTTGATGGCAGAAGTAAAAATGGGGGGGAGGAGTATTTTGAAAAGTGATTAACTTGGAAACTGGGATTATTTCACTTCATATCATTAATATCTTTCAATTTTCAATTTTTTCAGAGTAGCCTTCGTATGTTCTCTGTCACACTTTCTTCTCTCCCCCTCCCTACCGCCATCTTCCTCTGCCCCTCCCTACCGCCATCTTCCTCTGCATCCCCCCCCCTGTGTTATTCTCTTTCCTGACTTAGATCCAAATCTTTGACCACTTCTCTTTTTCTCGTGTCCTCCTCATCTCATTTTCTCATCTGATACAAAACGCAATAGGACTTCATCACGTCCTCTTGGCGGTTATCAGGGACGTAAACTGACTGTAATTTCCTCACTGACAATCGCTATGAAGAAGCTGGTTGGTTGGTTGATTGGTTGGTTGGTGTGGTTTTACGGCATGTCAATCCTTGTTGGGTTATTTTATGCCGAAGACGTTTTGTTTTATTCATTTTCATGGGTATTAAATCTTTTAGAAACTCAATTTTTAACCCGCCCTGTCGGCTGGGGCGTTAGAATGCACCGACTGCACCTCTGCAGAGGGGTAAACTCCCCCAATGGGCCACCTGTTGGCCGTGGGTGGCGACCCGTGATGCTTAGAATAGAGCCAGGTAGATGAGCAGTTCATGACATGCATACTCCACTTTGCCTATCTGGGCTAAATGGGCGGTCGGAGAGGCCCCCTCCGATCAATCGGCTGGTCACGTCAAGCCTAGCACCTATATTGATTTTCCCAACCCTGTTGCCCTTAGGACAAGCCCCAACCCCTTTTTATCATATGGGTGCTAGAAGGCGGTGGCTGCGGGTTTACATGTCCTGGAATGACGTTAAACTCTATCTGATGGTAAGGTTCCAGTTCTGGAGGTTTGGGGAATGTGGAGCACCCCTTCATCACCATTGCTCCCTGGTTCACTCTTACACGGAGTGGTAGTACCTGTTAGGGTCCATCTATGGGTTAAATAGAAAAATATATTTATAAAATAATTGTATTATCCATTAAGAATTGATTTATTTCCAACTTTATCGGCATTAAATGACCCACTGAAGGTTGATATGCCGTAAAACAAAACAAACCAAATCAATTTTTTAAACACATTTTTTCAAACGAAGAAGAAGAAGAAGAAGAAGAAGAAGAAGAAGAAGACACTGGTTTAGCTAGTCGGTAGAGCGTTCGGCTAGAAACACAAGGTTCCTAGTTCGATACCGCCCTCGCTAACTCAGCGTATGAGTAGCACAGGAATCTGTGCAGTAAAGTAAGGAGCTGATGGTAGGTGTGGCACTCCGCCTCAGATGCAAAAACAATCTCCTTGGTCTAGCGCTAGTGAAAAGGGGATAGACTCCCTCGCTGATAGTCTGATACCGATGTTAGGCCATCCCGACGACTAGTTTTTAACACAATATAAACAATGTCATATAAATCAAAACAAAGGATGTGTGGAGGATGATCACTAATTAGGACTGAGCCTATTCTAGTTGTGACCACCTCGGTTGTTTGTTTTTTTTTTTTTTACATAGTTTGAAACTAATTTTTTTGCATGGTCTGTTTTTTACAATTAACCCATAGATTGAACCCTAACAGGTACTACCACTCAGAGGCAAAATGGACCTGAGGTAATGGTGATGAAGGGATACTCTTCACTCCCCAGAGCTCCAGAATTGAACACTTCACCATTAGATGCATACCGAAGCTACTAAGACTCTCAGTAACAATCTTCTCAGCCACATGATAATGCCATAAGGACAAATTACATAAAAGCAAAAATAGATAAGACACAACAGAATAGCAAATGTAGAATGTGTGGGGAAAGAGATGAAACTGTCAATTACATAATAAGCGAATGCAGTAAACTCGACACGACTGGGTGGGAAAGGTGATTCACTGGGAACTGTGCAAGAAATTCAATTTTCACCATTCACTATGGTATATGCACAAACCTGAATCTGTCCTGGCGAATTAGACACACAAAATTCTCTGGGACTTTGAGGTACAGACGGATCACCTAATCCCGGCCAGGAGACCAAATCTAGTTTTGATTGACAAGAAGAGGAAGACTTGTCATCTCGTGGACTTTGCCGTCCCGGCGATCACAGAGGTAAAATGAAAGAAAACGAAATGATCGATAAATACTTAGACCTTGCCAGAGAACTAAGAAAACTGTGGAACATGAGGGTTAAGGTCGTGCCAAATAGTGGTTGGGGCCCTTGGAACAATCCCCAAGGGTTGGAAAGGAGTCTGGATGAATTAAAAATCAGAGGAAGGATCGAGACCATCCAGACTACAGCATTATTGAGATCGGCTGGATACTCAGAAGAGTCCTGGAGACTGAGGAGACTTGCTGTCATAGCCTCCAATGAACCACCGGCTTCTGCAGGTTGAAAAACTCGAATGGAGTGAAATAATAATAATACAACGGGATACAAAACCAGGCATGATTGGGTTGGGAAGGTGACTGGATCTACTAAAATATTTAATTTTCACCATACAACAAAATGGTATATTGCATAAACAAGAATCTGTTCTTGAGAATGGAACGCATAAAATTCTCTGGGACTTTGAGATAAAGACGGATCACCTTATCCCAGCAAGAAAACTAGTGTTGATTAACAAAAAAAAAAAAAAAAAAGAAAAATAACTTGTCAACTGGTGGATTTGCAGTTCTAGCAGATCACAGGGTGAAGATGAAGGAAAACAAAAAGATGGACAAATACCTGGACCTTGCAGAGAACTGAAAAAGCTATGGAATATGAAAGTCAAAGTGATACCAATTGTAGTTGGTGCACTTGGAACGGTCCCAAAAAGCTTGGAAAAAGATGAAAAATCTGGAAATCAGAGAAAGAATTGAGACCATCCAGAATACTGCACTGCTACAATACCCAGAAGAGTCCTGGAGACCTGAGGAGGCTTGTTGTCACTCAGACTCCAGTGAAAGACCGTCAGCTTACGCTGGTGTGAAAAACTAACAATAGTAAGGGTTGGGAGTTTGCCATATGGTAATAGAGTAGGGATAATCATATAGGTGCTAGGGCTTGACGTGACCAGCCCAATTAATCGGAGGGGGGCCTCTCTGAAAGCCGCGTCTAGCCTAAGTAAGGGTCAAAATAGAGTGTTGCATGTCATGAATTGCTCCGCCACCAGGGGTCTTACTCCACTGTTGATGTGCAGTTGGTGTATTCTTCAGCCCCAGCCAACAGGGCGGAGTGCATTTTTCATGAAGAAGTAAATTAATTTACTTTTCTTTAAAGGGGAAAAATGTTTCCCTGAATTTTTTAGATGAGGCTTGATAATTAGTGTTATTTGGATTATTCGGCTATTGTCCTCATCTTCATTGTTATCTGTACAACGTGTCGGCCGTTCCGTGATGGTCCCGATTGAAGACAAGAAGGTTCCCGTTTACGACAAGAAGGTAACCGAGTTCGAAAAGAAGACCCCTGAGTTCAAGAAGGCTCCAGAGTCCGAAGAAATACCTGAAGAAGGCCGGAGGCTCATCCACCGAAACATTGTACAGATAACAATAAAGATGAGGACAATAGTCCAGATAATCCAAATAATACTAAAAAAAAAACTGATATGAACATTTCAACGAGGATTAAGAACAAAAAATGGAAATTCTAGATTAACCATAAATGTAAAAAAACTGTTGTCATGTATCAGCCTGCCCCGGACAAATGCTGTGTGGATCCCACTATCTTTGTATATGGTGAACGCCTCAAAGTTATCCATCACTTTGTTTTTTCTTGGGAGCACATTATCACAGGACAACTCTTTAGATAGAGAAATTTACCTTGGGTTACAGAAAGCAACGAGATCCTTTGGTTTGCTTGAGAAGAGGGTTTGGAGCCAACGTGGCATTAAGATCTCCACGAAGCTGGGTGTATACCGAGTCTATGTGCTCACTGCCCTTTTTATGCCTGTGAGACCTATATTGTTTACAAACGACATCACGGGATACTCGAGAGATTCCCATCAGAATTGTTTCGCAGGATTTTAGGGATAGAATGGTCGTCATTTACACCAGACACCACAATACTTGAAAGAGTCACCTGCCTAAGTATTGAGTGTTTAATCCTTAGATTACGTCTTCGCTGGTCTGGTCATCAACTGGTAAACGTCGTCAATGCAAAGCCAAATTGAGGTTTAACTCTGAAGAACACTGCTATTGCTGTGGAGGACTGGGAGAAGCTAGCTTTGTAATAGAAATGGCTGGAGAGTCATCATCTACTAGTCTGTGAAAAAAAGTTGAGAACGAATTAAACACCAAAAAATTGAAGCGGGCTATTAGAAAGGGTAATTTTCAGTCCATCAACATTCAAGTGGAGAAGTTTCAACATGTAGTTTATGTGTGAAGAGTATGTCTCTCCAGGGCTGGCCTGGTGAGTCATCCGAGAAAACACAAGGATAGAGTGTCAAATGCTACTGGCACCCAACTATGAAAAAAAGAAAGAACATGGAATGGTCTTACTCGAGCACGAGTTGACAGCCACACACACCACACACACACACACACCACATATATAATATATATATATATATATATATATATATATAATCCAAAGTCCAGAGAAGAAATCTTCCTTACGACATAAGAGTTTTATTTTTAAAAAAACCTGTCGCAGTTTGAGAGCTCAATGAGTGCTCTTAATGATAGAGTCACAGAGCAAATATATAAAGACTTAGAGATTTAGAATAATTAGTCTATTTCGGGGCTTATATATTATATATATATATATATATATATTATATATATAATATATGTGTGTGTGTGTGTTGTGGTGTGTGTGCATATAGATTGGCTGAAAATCGCATTGGTGAAGGATTGTCAATTACCATGCAAGGTTTTTTATGTCTTCACTAACCTGACATATTATATATATATAATATATATATATATATATATATATATTATATAATATATATAAATGAACTCTCTCGTCGATTTTCGACGCATGACTGTTCATCCAGTGAACAACCAACACAGTGACTTGTTTATAGTGATGAAGGCTTGTGTTGGACCATTCCACACTTTTTGGCACAGTCGATAGGAAAGAATTGGTGCATCAAGGAATGCCACGAACCCAATCAGCGACTGACCTCAGGAATTTTGAATTCAGAGTTATCCTCTCCTAGACTGGTTACGTACCCAAGGCTGAAGGCCCAGTCGGCCTACTATTTAACCCTTAGCTGGAGGGAATTTTGAATTCAGAGTTATCCCTCTCCTAGACTGGTTACGTCCCCAAGGCTGAAGGGCGCCAGTCTGCCCTACTATTTAACCCTTAGCTGGAGGGAATTTTGAACTTCAGAGTTATCCCTCTCCTAGACTGGTTACTTACCCAAGGCTAAGGGCCCAGTCTGCCCTACTATTAAACCCTTAGCTGGAGGGAATTTTTGAATTCAGAGTTATCCCTTCCTAGACTGGTTACTTAACAAGACTAAAGGCCAGTCTGCCTACTATTTAACCCTTAGCTGAGGGAATTTTGAATTCAGAGTTATCCCTCTCCTAGACTGGTTACCTACCAAGGCTGAAGAGCCCAGTCTGCCCTACTATTTAATCCATAACTGGATGGAGAATATATGGATTCATACCTTTCCAGGGTATTAGCGCTATGTGAAATGCCAACAGCTTCGTCTAGCAATTGAACTCAAATCGACGAGTCCATTTTCCAGTAGCCCACGCGCTCTCATATATTAATATATATATATTATATATATATATATATATATATATATATATTATATATGTGTGTGTGTTAAATGATGCCCTTTATGTTCTGCCCCAATATAAACAGATTTTTTCTATGCACCGCAACGACGCCGGTTTTTCTTTCTTGTTATATATATATATATATATATATATATATATATATATATATATATATATATATAAGCACATTGTGTAAAATGATTGTAAAATGGTTTCGAACAAAGACTATGTTTTATCTCTTTAGATCTTTTCAACTATGTAATGTTTGACTGCAAAGCAGACAGAAATATTTAAAAACAACACTGAGAAGAAGAAACTCACATCAAAATAAATAATCCAAAAAGATGGCGGAAAAGCAATACAATTTTGTTTTAAGCGGTCTGTGAATTACTACTGACTATCGACTGATAACAGACAGACTACGAAGGAAAGAAAGACAAAAAGAAAGAAAGAAAGAAAGAAAAGAAAGAAAGAAAGAATGTAGGGAAAGATAGAAAGAATGTTGGGAAAGAAAGAAAAGAAAGAAAGAAAGAAATGAAAGAATGTAGGGGAAAGCCAGAAAGAAAGAAAGAAAGAAAGAAAGAATGAAAGAATGTAGGGAAAGCCAGAAAGAAAGAAAGAAAGAAAGAAAGAATGTAGGAAGACAATGAATGTAGGGAAAAAGAAAAAAGAAAGGTAAGAGAAGAAAGGAAGAAAGAATGTAGGGAAAGACAGAAAGAAAGAAAGAAAGAAAGAAATAAAGAAATAAAGAAAAGAAGAATGAAAGAAGAAGAAAGAATGAAAGAAAAAAGACATAAAGAAAGAAAGAAAGAAAGAATATAGGGAAAGAAAGAAAGAAAGAAGAAAGAAAAGAAAGAATGAACAAAGGAAGAAAGAAATGAAAGACACAAAGAAAGAAAGAAAGAATGTAGGAAAGAATGAAGAAAGAAAGTTAGAATGAAAGAACGAAAGAAAGAAAGAAATGTTGGGAAAGACAGAAAGAAAGAAAGAAAGAAAGAAAGAAAGAAAGGAAGGAAGAATGAAAGAAAGGAAAAAAGATAGAAAGAAAGAAGAAAGAACGTAGGAAAAGAAAGAAAGAAAAACAAAGAAAGAAAGAAAGAATAAAACAATCAAAGAAAGAAAGAAAGAAACAGACAAAAGACAGAAAGAAAGAAAGAAATTGAAAGTGAAAGAAGACAGAAAGAAAGAATGGAAAGAAGACTACAACAAAGACCCCGCCCCCCAAAATAAAACAAGAAACACACAACAGAACGACAAATGTTCTGTCTGTTTTTCTTTTTCTTCCTCCTTTCTCCGCTTTCTTCTTTCTTCCTTTCTTTCTTTCTTCCCATTTTTTCTTTCTTTCTGTTTTCTTTCAAACTTTTCATTTCATTTCTTTCTTTCTGTCCTTTTTCCTGTCTTTCTTTCTTTCTTTTTGATTGTTTTCACTCTTTCTTTCTTTCTTTTGTTTCTTTCTTTCTTTTCCCTACGTTCTTTCTTTCTTTCTTATCTATCTTTTTTCGCTTATCTTCATTTTCCTTTCTTCTTTCTTTCTTTCTTCTTTCCTTTCTTTCTGTCTTCCCCCAAAATTCTTTTCTTATCTTTCGTTTCTTTCATTCTACTTTCTTTCCTTTCATTCTTTCCCTACATTCTTTCTTCTTTCTTTGTGTCCCTTTCAATTCTTCTTACGCTTTTGTTCATTCTTCTTTTCTTTCTTTTTTTTCTTCTATTCTTTCCCTATATTCTTTCTTTCTTTCCTTTCTTTATGTCTTTTTTTTTTCTTTCATTCTTTCTTCCTTTTTCTTTCATTTCTTCTTTTCTTGTATTTTTTTCTTTTAATTTTCTTTCCCCTTCTTTCTTTCTTTCTGTCCCTTTCCTACCATTCTTTTCTTTCCTTTCTTTCATTCTTACTTTTCTTTCTTCTTTTTTTCCCTACATCATTGTCTTTCCTAGCATTCTTCTTTTCTTTCTTTCTTTCTTTCTGGCTTTCCTCCCCTACAAATTCTTTCATTTTTCTTTCTTTCTTTCTTTCTTTCTGGCTTCCCTACATTTCATTTTTCTTTCCTTTTCTTTCTTTCTTTCCCAACCATTCTTTCTATCTTTCCCGATACATTCTTTCTTCTTTTCCTTTCCTTCTTTCTTTCTTTCTTTCTTTTTGTCTTTCTTTCCCCTTCGTAAGTCTGTCTGTTATCAGTCGATAGTCAGGTAGTAATTCACAGACGCGCTTTAAAACAAAATTGTATGCTTTTTCGCCATCTTTTTTTGCGATTATTTTATTGATGGTGAGTTTCTTGCTCTCACAGTTGTTTGTTTTTTAAATATTTCTGTCTGCTTTGCAGTCAACATTACAATAGTTGAAAAGATCTAAAGAGATAACATTAGTCTTTTGTTTCCGAAACCATTTTTACAATCATTTTACACAATGTGGCTTATATATAATTATATATATTATATATATAGTATATATATATATATATATATATAACAAGAAAGAAAAACCGGCGTCCGTTGCGATAGCATAGAAAAATCTGTTTTATATATTGTGGGCGAGGAACAGTGCATATGAAGGGCATCATTTAACTCACACACATATATATATATATAATATATATATATATATGATATATATATATTACTATATATATATATGATATGGAGGCGCGTGGGGCTACTGAATGGACTCGTCGATTTGAGTTCAATTTAGCTAAGCGAAGTGTTGGCATTTCACAAGGCTAATACCCTTGGGAAGGTATGAATCCATATATTCTCCCTCCCAGTTATGGATTAAATAGTAGGTGCAGACTGGGCTCTCTCAGCCTTGTAGGTAACCAGTCTAGAGAGGGAATAACTCTGAATTCAAAATTCCCCTCCAGCTAAGGGTTAAATAGTAGGGCAGACTGGGCCCTTAGTCTTGGTTAAGTAACGCAGTCCTAGGAGAGGGATAACTCTGAAATTCAAATTCCTCCAGCTAAGGTTAAATTAGTTAGGGCAGACTGGTCCCTTTAGCCTTGGGTAAGTAACCAGTCTAGGAGAGGGATAACTCTGAATTCAAAATTCCCTCCAGCTAAGGAGATTAAATAGTAGGGTAAATCTGGGCCCTTCAGCCTTGGGTACGTAACCAAGAGGATACTCTGATTCAAAATTCCCTCCCAAGCTAAGGGTTAATAAGCGCCGGGATGGGCCCTTCAGCCTTGGGTACGTATATGCGCAGTCTAGAGAGGGATAACTCTGATTCAAATTCTGAGGTCAGTCGCTGATTGGGTTCGTGGCATTCCCTTGAGTGCACCAATGTCTTTCCTATCGACTGTGCCAAAGCTGTGGAATTGGTATCCACACAAAGCCTTCATCACTATAACCAGTCTATCTGAGTGTTGGTTGTTTCACTGATGAAACAGTCCATGCGTCCGAAAATCGCACCGCACGAGAGTTCCATTTTATATCATAATCTATTATATATTATATTATATATATATATATAATAATATATATATATATATGTCGGTTAGTGAAGACATAAAAAACCATGCATGGTAATTACAATCCTTCACCAATGCGATTTTCCAGCCCAATCTATATGCACACACACACACACACACACACACATATATATATATATATAATATATATATAGTATATATATATATAATATAAGCTCCGCTGAAATAGACTATTTTCTAAATCTCTAAGTCTTTATATATTTGCTCTGTGACTCTATCATTACAGAGCACTCATTGAGCTCTCAACACTGCGAACGGTTTTTTTTAAATAAACTCTTATGTCGTACAGGATTTCTTCTCTGACTTTTTGGATTATATATATATATAGTATAATATACTATATATATATATATATGTTTGTGTGTGTGTGTGTGGTGTGAGGGGGGGGGGGGGGGGGGGGGGGGGGGGGGGGGGGGGGGGGGGGGGGGGGGGGGGGGGGGGGGGGTTGTGTGTTGGCTGTCAACTTCGTGCTCGAGTAGACCATTCATGTTCTTCTTTTTTTCATAGTTGGGTGCGCAGTAAGCATTTGACACTCTATCTCTTGTGTTTTCTTCGGATGACTCACCAGGCCAGCCCTGGAGAGACATACTCTTCCACATAAACTCATGTTGAAACTTCTTCTCCACTTTGAATGTTATGGACTGAAAATTACCCTTTCTAATAGCCCCGCTTCATTTTTGGTGTTTAATTCGGTTTCTCAACTTTTTTTCAGGCAGACTATAGATGATGACTCTCCAGCCATGTCTATTACAAGCTAGCTTTCTCCAGTCCCCACAGCAATAGCAGTGTTCTTCAGAGTTAAACCTGCAATTTGGCTTTGCATTGACGACGTTTACAGTTGATGACCAGACCAGCGAAAGACGTAATCTAAGGATTAAACACTCTACTTAGGCAGGTGACATCTTTCAGTATTGTGGTGTCTGGTGTAAATGACGACCATTTCTATCGCGCTAAATCCTGCGAACAATTCTGATGGAATCTCTCGAGTATCCCGTGATGTCGTTTGGTAAACAATATAGGTCTCACAGGCATAAAAAGGGCAGTGAGCCATAGACTCGGTAATACACCCAGCTTCGTGGAGATCTTAATGCCACGTTGGCTCCAAACCCTTCTCTCAAGCAAACCAAAGGATCTCGTTTGCTTTCTGTAACCCAAGGTAAATTTCTCTATCTAAAAGAGTTGTCCTGTGATAATGTGCTCCCAAGAAAAACAAAGTGATGGATAACTTTGAGGCGTTCACCATATACAAAGATAGTGGGATCCACACAGCATTTGTCCGGGGCAGGCTGATACATGACAACAGTTTTTTTACATTTATGGTTAATCTAGAATTTCATTTTTTGTTCTTAATCCTCGTTGAAATGTTCATATCAGTTTTTTTTTAGTATTATTTGGATTATCTGGACTATTGTCCTCATCTTTATTGTTATCTGTACAATGTTTCGGTGGATGAGCCCTCCGGCCTTCTTCAGGTATTTCTTTCGGACTCTGGAGCCTTCTTGAACTCAGGGGTCTTCTTTTCGAACTCGGTTACCTTCTTGTCGTAAACGGGAACCTTCTTGTCTCAATCGGGAGCCATCACGGAACGGCCGACACGTTGTACAGATAACAATGAAGATGAGGACAATAGCCCGAATAATCCAAATAACACTAATTATCAAGCCTCATCTAAAAATTCAGGGAAACATTTTTTCCCCTTTAAAGAAAAGTAAATTAATTTACTTCTTCATGAAAATGCACTCCGCCCTGTTGGCTGGGGCTGAAGAATACACCAACTGCACATCAACAGTGGAGTAAGACCCCTGGTGGCGGAGCAATTCATGACATGCAACACTCTATTTTGACCCTTACTTAGGCTAGACGGGCTTTCAGAGAGGCCCCCCTCCGATTAATTGGCTGGTCACGTCAAGCCCTAGCACCTATATGATTATCCCTACTCTATTACCATTATGGCAAACTCCCAACCCTTACTATTGTTAGTTTTTCACACCAGCGTAAGCTGACGGTCTTTCACTGGAGTCTGAGTGACAACAAGCCTCCTCAGGTCTCCAGGACTCTTCTGGGTATTGTAGCAGTGCAGTATTCTGGATGGTCTCAATTCTTTCTCTGATTTCCAGATTTTTCAATCTTTTTTCCAAGCTTTTTGGGACCGTTCCAAGTGCACCAACTACAATTGGTATCACTTTGACTTTCATATTCCATAGCTTTTTCAGTTCTCTGGCAAGGTCCAGGTATTTGTCCATCTTTTTGTTTTCCTTCATCTTCACCCTGTGATCTGCTAGAACTGCAAAATCCACCAGTTGACAAGTTATTTTCTTTTTTTTTTTTTTTTTGTTAATCAACACTAGTTTTTCTTGCTGGGATAAGGTGATCCGTCTTTATCTCAAAGTCCAGAGAATTTTATGCGTTCCATTCTCAAGAACAGATTCTTGTTTATGCATATACCATTTTGTTGTATGGTGAAAATTTAATATTTAGTAGATCCAGTCACCTTCCCAACCCAATCATGCCTGGTTTTGTATTCCCGTTGTATTATTATTATTTCACTCCATTCGAGTTTTTCACACCTGCAGAAGCCGGTGGTTCATTGGAGGCTATGACAGCAAGTCTCCTCAGGTCTCCAGGACTCTTCTGAGTATTCCAGCCGATCTCAATAATGCTGTAGTCTGGATGGTCTCGATCCTTCCTCTGATTTTTAATTCATCCAGACTCCTTTCCAACCCCTTGGGGATTGTTCCAAGGGCCCCAACCACTATTGGCACGACCTTAACCCTCATGTTCCACAGTTTTCTTAGTTCTCTGGCAAGGTCTAAGTATTTATCGATCATTTCGTTTTCTTTCATTTTACCTCTGTGATCGGCCGGGACGGCAAAGTCCACGAGATGACAAGTCTTCCTCTTCTTGTCAATCAAAACTAGATCTGGTCTCCTGGCCGGGATTAGGTGATCCGTCTGTACCTCAAAGTCCCAGAGAATTTTGTGTGTCTAATTCGCCAGGACAGATTCAGGTTTGTGCATATACCATTTAGTTGAATGGTGAAAATTGAATTTCTTGCACAGTTCCCAGTGAATCACCTTTCCCACCCAGTCGTGTCGAGTTTACTGCATTCGCTTATTATGTAATTGACAGTTTCATCTCTTTCCCCACACATTCTACATTTGCTATTCTGTTGTGTCTTATCTATTTTTGCTTTTATGTAATTTGTCCTTATGGCATTATCATGTGCTGAGAAGATTGTTACTGAGAGTCTTAGTAGCTTCGGTATGCATCTAATGGTGAAGTTTCAATTCTGGAGCTCTGGGGAGTGAAGAGTATCCCTTCATCACCATTACTCTCAGGTCCATTTTGCCTCTGAGTGGTAGTACCTGTTAGGGTTCAATCTATGGGTTAATTGTAAAAAACAGACCATGCAAAAAAATTAGTTTCAAACTATGTAAAAAAAAAAAAACAAACAACCGAGGTGGTCACAACTAGAATAGGCTCAGTCCTAATTAGTGATCATCCTCCACACATCCTTTTGTTTTGATTTATATGACATTGTTTATATTGTGTAAAACTAGTCGTCGGGATGGCCTAACATCGGTATCAGACTATCAGCGAGGGAGTCTATCCCCTTTTCACTAGCGCTAGACCAAGGAGATTGTTTTTTGCATCTGAGGCGGAGTGCCACACCTACCATCAGCTCCTTACTTTACTGCACAGATCCCTGTGCTACTCATACGCTGAGTTAGCGAGGGCCGGTATCGAACTAGGAACCTTGTGGTTTCTAGCCGAACGCTCTACCGACTAAGCTAAACCAGTGTCTTCTTCTTCTTTTCTTCTTCTTCTTCTTCTTCTTCGTTTGAAAAAAGTGTTTAAAAAATTGATTTGGTTTGTTTTGTTTTACGGCATATCAACCTCAGTGGGTCATTTAATGCCGATAAAGTTTGGAAATAAATCAATTCTTAATGGATAATACAATTATTTTATAAATATATTTTTCTATTTAACCCATAGATGGGACCCTAACAGGTACTACCACTCCGTGTAAGAGTGAACCAGGGAGCAATGGTGATGAAGGGGTGCTCCACATTCCCCAAACCTCCAGAACTGGAACCTTACCATCAGATAGAGTTTAACGTCATTCCCAGGACATGTAAACCCGCAGCCACCGCCTTCTAGCACCCATATGATAAAAAGGGGTTGGGGCTTGTCCTAAGGGCAACAGGGTTGGGAAAATCATATAGGTGCTAGGGCTTGACGTGACCAGCCGATTGATCGGAGGGGGCCTCTCCGACCGCCCATTTAGCCCAAGATAGGGACAAAGTGGAGTATTGCATGTCATGAACTGCTCATCTACCTGGGCTCTATTCTTAAGCATCACGGGTCGCCACCCACGGCCAACAGGTGGCCCCATTGGGGGAGTCTTACCCCTCTGCAGAGGTGCAGTCGGTGCATTCTAACGCCCCAGCCGACAGGGCGGTTAAAAAATTGAGTTTCTAAAAGATTTTTAATACCCATGAAAATGAATAAAACAAAACGTCTTCGGCATAAAATAACCCAACAAGGATTGACATGCCGTAAAACCCAACCAACCAACCAATCAACCAACCAACCAGCTTCTTCATAGCGATTGTCAGTGAGGAAATTTACAGTCAGTTTACGTCCCTGATAACCGCCAAGAGGACGTGATGAAGTCCTATTGCGTTTTGTATCAGATGAGAAAATGAGATGAGGAGGACACGAGGAAAAAGAGAAGTGGTTCAAAGATTTGGATCTAAGTCAGGAAAGAGAATAACACAGGGGGGGGATGCAGAGAAGATGGCGGTAGGGAGGGGGCAGAGGAAGATGGCGGTAGGGAGGGGAGAGAGAAAGATGTGACAGAGAACATACGAAGGCTACTCTGAAAAAATTGAAATTGAAAGATATTAATGATATGAAGTGAAATAATCCCAGTTTCCAAGTTAATCACTTTTCAAAATACTCCTCCCCCCATTTTCACTTCTGCCATCAAATTGGCACATGAGATTAGCTTGGTGACCATGATATCAGGGTTGTCAACTAGCTTACTTACCTTAGCTTAGTCTGGCACAAGGTCACAATAGTGAGGCACCCAATGTAGTCAAACTCAGTACACTAATAAATTGGTCTATGTGATAAGTTTGTTAAACACTGAATTATAGCATTATAGCATATACCCAAATCCTCCACTCAAGTAGGACGTGACACCAGGTCAATTTTTTAAAGCAGAGTTTGAATTCAGAGTTTTTCTTCTCCTAGACTGGTTGTCATACCAAAGTTAAAGAGCCCAGTCTCCTCTACTATTTACTCATAACTGGAGGATTCATACCTTTCCTAAGGGTATTAGCCCAATGTGAAATGCAAACAGTAAACTGAACTACATAAAGCAGCCTGTTTATTATACATAAAATTGCTCTATTATATCAATGGGCCAGTTTAGCTCTATTAGTAGAACATCTGTCTCGGAATCACAAAGTTCCGGGTTCGATACATGCCCTTAGCAACTTAGTAGGTTGTGTGTATGTATGTATGTATGTATGTATGTCCGGATGAAACTTCGAAAATAAAACAATTAACGACAAAGTAAATATACATACACATTAAGTATCAACGGTTCTTACTTTTCGAGTAAGAATAATGAAGATGGTAATTTATGAGGAAGTGCGTCCCGGTCTCCTGTCTAAAAAATTGCTACCCGGTGACTATTAAAATAACGACCCCAGCTCAGTCTATTCAAAACTATCCATCTTCATATCTATCTATCTATCTCAATTTGTTCATATTTATCTATATTACTTTAAATACTAAGATTTTTTTTTATTCATGTTTGTTTAATGTCTTGTTTTTAGTTTAAATAAACAAGAATTACAACAAAAAAGATGCTACCCCCCCCCAATACATTTACTTGTCGAAAATATATATCTATCTATCTCCATTTGTTCGTATCTCTCTATATTATTTTGTTTGTTTAGCTATCTATCTATCTCAGTCTATTCCAAACTATATATCCATCTTCATATCTAAACAAGAATTACGACAAATTACGATAAATAAACAAGAATTACGACGAGCTGGGGTTGTTATTTTGACAGTCACCGGGTAGCAATCTTTGAGGCAGGAGACCGGGACGCACTTCCTCATAAATTACCATGAAGATTTGATTTATATTCGTGATGATAATTAAGGAATGAAATTTAAATTTCAACACCATAGATTTCTTTTTGCATTTGGTTTTTTTTAATAAGGGACATTAATGTTTCTTTTCAGAGCGTCTGTGCCCGTTTTTCTGACAACCCACTGTTGAGGTTGAATATTCAGAGTTCATAATGGAAATAATGCGTGAAAAAAACAGAATTTACAATAGGTAAAAGAGAATGTCAGGAGACGGACACACACGAGGTAAACTCAACAAAGGTTTATTACGAACTGATTAGTTTTTACAATAAAGTTAAAACAAGCGGGAACAAACCTTGGGCGGAAGTGGGCGGAGTCTGAGCTCCTGCTGATGTCACATCAAATATATTTATTAATAGAAATATGAACTTATAAAAATCTTAACGCCCACCAGCACTCATTAATGCTAGTTTTTTTTTATATGGGGATTTTATTGGGACATCCTGCAACGATATAACTCAGGATTCAGTGATAATGGATTTGCAAGGCTAATTTTTTTTTATTTGTTCTTGTGGGCTGGTCAGCTGAAATGGAATTTAAGGAATGAAAGAGGAAAGAGACAAAAGCAAGAGGTAGTTTTAGGACTTAGGCTTTATTGAACGGGGCATATTCAGCCGTAGCCAATGGGGTATTGCCCTTTGGCAAGGAAAACGACTGCACCCAGTTGCGGCCTCAGTTCGAATGGCCGAGGTATTATTTTGGGGGTAGGGAGTCAGTCTCTTTTGTCAGACATGCGCAAAGGGGTTCTTCCGGTCAAGGCCCCATGGGAGTCTGTTGTTGCTTTTTATTTTTTTTAAATTTCATTCAAATTTTATTTTTACTCTGCAACAACAACAACGGATACACCTTTTTAACAGCCAATAACAAGATCATGTATGCCGCAGTCGTAAGAATTATTGGATCCTTTCCGTTCAATAAGGACGATGGCGTAGTGTCCAAAATAAATAAAAGTATGTTATCTGCGCAGGTGACTCTGCAGGCCAATTATTGAGTGACAGTCTTTGGTGCACTGAATGCACACAAAATGTGATCCTTTCTGGGACTGCTATCTTTTTCTCTCTCTCTTTCTGGCTCTCTTTGCTGTCGAGGCTACTCTCCTCTCTGTCTCTCCCCTTTCCATGCCTTGCATAACGTTGCAACTTAACTTAATTTTTTGCTTCTACCTCCCACATGTTTATGTCCATATGAAATATCCTCATGACTCTCCTGCAGACATCTTTAAATCGTAGGCGTGGTCTACCAACCGATCGGGAGCCTTTTACAAATTCGCCGAACAAAAGATCTTTTGGGTGCGTCCATTTTCCATTCTCCTGACATGTCCAAACCAACGAAGGCGCAAGAATATGCAACGAGTGGTAAGAATATGCAACGAATATCAATTTATATATATAAATGAATTGATATTCGTCGCATATCCTTTCACAGGTGCGTTGTCTTGATAATAAGTGGCCAACACGCTGCTTTGAAGCCAATGGTAACAATCGCACCTTAAACGTATTGTACTCTATAGCATATATATATATATATTATTATATATATATATATATATATATATATATGTGAAAATGGAAAAGGAATTGAATCCGACAATATGAGGAAAAATGAGTGAAGAAAAGAAATGTAAATGGATAAAATGAATTTAATCGATATCACATTAATCGATATCACTTACACATGTGTTTCGGTCAGTTTATGTGTGTGAAAATATTTCGCACACATAGAAGAATCGACCTTCATCAGAGTGAACATAAACTGACCGAAACACATGTGTAAGTGATATCGATTAATGTGATATCGAGTAAATTTTATCCATTTACATTTCTTTTCTTTACTCATTTTTCCTCATATATATATATTGTTTGGGATTTAATATGAAGCATTAGATATAGAATATAAGAAATTCAGTTTTCTAATGTTAAGTTTCGTTTTATTTCGTTGAATTTTCGGGGCCGCTTGCGCCTCTTCATCGGAACGTAGACTGACTGGTTTGGTTGTCCTGGCGTCTTTTATATGCTCATTATGCTGATAGTGCTGATAGTATCATCTGTTGTGGTCTCGTTGTGTGGTGTGTGGGAGGTAACGAAATAAAACGAAACTTAACAAAAAAACTCAGTTTATTATATTTCATACCTAATGTTTCATATTAAATCCCAGACAAGATATATTAGAAACATATATATATATATATAAGATTCTTGGATTTTTTTTAGAAGCATTGTTGAACAAAGTATATTTTAATATTTATATTTTTACTTGAAGGCAATTACAATGCATGTATCGCATAAAGTTCGATACTTATAGAAAATAATCTTGACAAGTGAATCCCGACAAAGGATTGTTCGGTGTGTAGAACATTGTACAGACTGTTTCGACTTTATTAAGTCTCATCAGCGATGTATACTAACGATTTCCCTCCGACAGAAATCGAAACCGGGACCTCAGCAGGCATAGTCAGAGACCATATATCCTCGGCCACGGTACACACCGAACAATTCCTGCGTAATTAACCTTGTCAATGATACTTACACGCCTCTACCATAATAGGTAAGGGGACGTTAAGTGAACAATAACAATCCAGGCTTTATGCTCTTCGGCGAAGTGAATAAGATTTTTGGATATTTTTATTTTTAGAAGCATTGTTGGATAAAGTATATATTATTATTTATATTTTTGCTTAAAGGCAATTACAATGCATGTATCGCATTGTGGATAAAACACAAACAATTTCAATCTATCAATATTTTGCCTCTGTGTATTAACGAAGATTCATCGGAAAATTTTGATAAAACTCTGTAAATACATAGAGGCAAAATATTGATTGATTGAAAATTTTTCTGTTTTATCCACTTTTGTTCCTCAACTTTTAATCATATATATATAGTAAAGTCATCGGAGTGGCCTAAAGTCGGTATCAACCAGACCGCGAGGGAGTCTATTCCCTTTTCACTAGCGCTAGACCAAGGTGATTGTTTTAGCGTCTTAGATAGAGCGCCACACCTACCATCAGCTCCTCACTTTAACGCACAGATCCCTGTGCTATTCATACACACTGAGTTGGCGAGGGCCGGTATTGGACTCGGAACTTTGCGGTTCCTAGTCGGACGTTCTACCGACTAAGCCAATCCGGCCCTCTGCGTTAAATGAACTACAAAGGTTTGTATGCCATTGAACCATCCAACCAACCGACGGCTCACCGATTCTAGTTTCCAAGCCGTTAACCGTTTGGCCATTCGCAGAATAATGTAAGGATGCGTACATCAAAAAACGTGGTCTAAGGAAGAAATTATTTAAGAAAAGACAAAAAAAAAAAAAAAAAAAAAAAAAAAAAACACAAAGAAAAGATGAGAATCGAAAAAAAAATGAACACTCCTTCTTCTGGAGTTTACCATGTTATTCCTATCAACGGTTGGACTCTTTGCGCCGGCTCTTTCTGCATTTTCCGGTGAAAAAATCCATTTCTTATATTTTTCTTCGTATTTCTTACCGAAAACCACAACAAGAATAACAAAAAGCCCCCCCCTCCAAAAAAAAAACAGAAAAAAACAACAAAAAACAAAAGTCATAAATGAACAAACAGTCCTTTCGTTTTTTTTTTTTGTTTTTTTTTTTTTTTTTTTTCTTTTGCCAAGGCAGATAACTCGTCCTGCGCATGCGTACAGGCGGTTAGTGACTTTGTCCATTTATTCATTTCCATTTGATTTCTATCTTAGAAAATAAGACACCGATGTCGATGTGTTTTGTATTCTTTATTCAGAGCAAGCCGGATCCACCGAAGCCCACAAATACATTCACCCAGGAGGCCCTTCCCTCTCTGCCAAAAAGAAGGAAAAAAAAAAAACAAGAAGGAAAAAAAAAGAAAAAAAGAAAGAAAAAAGAAGAAAAAAATGAAAAGAGCCCGGATAATATAATATTGATAAAGTATAAAAATAACGGAAGGAATCACACGTACCGATCTATTTTATCTCGGAAATTCTTTCTCTGTGAAAGTGAAAGCATAAGAATTGCAAGAGAGAAGTGGAATCAGAGAATGTCTTTGTACAGTATATCCTCTATGGGGAATAGAGACGTGACAATGCATTATTATTATTATCATTATTATTATTACTAGCAAATATATGCACCCTCCGGGTGCAAGTATTTAAGTTTTAATGTAATAAAATATTGTATTGAATTAAAAAGGACAACAGAACTAAATAAGAAGGCAGATAAAAAGATTTGAAACAGAGGGGGTATAATGGAAAAATAGAACAACTGAAACTTACACTTATCTCACTCCCGTCTTTCATTGCTAAATTTTCCTAATTTAACTATTTAGTTACAATAGGAAGTAAAGAATAAAAATACAGTTATTTTTTCTTGTTAATGGATTTCTTTTAAGATTTATCTCTGAGATTTTAGATAATATTCATTAAGATAAAAACCAAACAATTAGAAATCAATAATACTAAGCACATATTTATTAAAATCAGATTTTTAATATCAATATGCAAATTAGCCTTCCCATTCACACTGTAAACTGCTATTTTGTTGTATATATAAATACAATTGCATGTTATTCTTAAGTAGATATGGTCAACAGTATTAATAATGTAAAACAATTTTTATTAATAATTGAGGTTTAAATAAAAATAAAATCCTGTAGAAGGTGACGTAAGGGAATTGTTACTTGAATAGTAATATAGTTTCGGTTACAGACAGAAAAACACACAATCTCCATTATAATAAGATTATTATTATTATGCTTTCACACCTGCCGTTGCCGGTGGTTCACTGGAGGCTGAGTGACAGCAAGTCTCCTCGGGTGTCCAGGACTCTTCTGAGTATTCTAGCCGATCCCAACAGTGCTGTAGTTTGGATGGTCTCGATTTTTCCTCTGATTTCTAATTCACCCAAATCATTTTCCAGAGCTTTGGGGGATCGTTCCAAGGGCACCAATTACAATTGGTGCAACCTTCACCTGCATATTCCACAGTTTCCTCAGTTTTCTGGAGAGGTCTAAGTATTTTGTCTCTTCGGATCTCCAGGACTCTTCTGAGTATTCTCGCTGATCTTAACAATGCTGTTGTTTATATGGTCTCGCCTCTTCTTCTGATTTCCAATTCCTCTGGACTCTTTTCCAATTTCTTTGGGACCGTTCCCAGTGCTCCAATTACGATTGGTACGACCTTTATCTTCATGTTCCACAGTTTGTTTGTTTTTTCAGCTCTCTGGACATGTCCAAGTATTTGTTTATCTTTTTGTTTTCTTTCATCTTCACCCTGTGGTCTGCTGGGACGACAAACTCCACAAGATGTTAATTTTTCTTCTTCTTCTTAATTATATGTCTGGTCCTCTGGCCAGGATTATTATTATTATTTACTCTTTTGAGTTTTCACATCAGTATTAGCTGATGGTCTTTCACTGGAGTCTGAGTGACAGCAAGTCTCCTCAGGTCTCCAGGACTCTTCTGAGTATTCTGGCAGATTGCAGCAGTGCAGTATTTTGAATGGTTTCAATCCTTCCTCTGATTTCCAAACTTTCCAAACCTTTTTCCAATCCTTTTGGGACCGTTCCAAGTGCACCAACTACAATTGGTATCACTTTCACTTTCATATTCCATAACTTTTTCAGTTCTCTGGCGAGGTCCAGATATTTGTCCATTTTTTCATTTTCCTGTAGCTTTACCCTGTGATCTGCTGGCACTGCAAAATCCACCAGTTGACAAGTTCTTTCTTTTTTGTTAATCAACACTAGGTCTGGTCTTCTTGCTGGGATAAGGTGATCCGTTTTTATTTCAAAGTCCCAGAGAATTTTATGCGTTTCGTTCTCAAGAACAGATTCTGGTTTATTCATATACCATTTTGTTGTATGGTCAAAATTTAATTTTTTGCATAATTCCCAGTGGATCACCTTCCAACCCAGTCATGCCTATTATTATTATTATTATTATTATTATTATTATTATTATTATTATTATTATTTCTTTTTGACTTTTCACATCAGCATTAGCTGATGGTCTTTCACTGGAGTCTGAGTGACAGCAATTATTATTATTATTATTATTATTATTATTACGAGTTTTTTTTACACCTGCTGTAGCTGGTGGTTCACTGGAGGCTGAATGACAGCAAGTCTCCTCAGGTCTCCAGGACTCTTCTGAGTATTCTAGCCGATTCCAACAGTGCTGTAGTTTGGATGCTCTCGGTTCTTCCTCTGATTTCCAGTTCACCCAAATTATTTCCAGAGCTTTGGGGACCGTCCCAAGGGCAACAATTACAATTGGTACAACCTTCACCTTCATGTTCCACAGTTTTCTCAGTTCTCTGGCTAGGTCGATGTATTTGTGTAGTTTTTCGCTTTCTTTCATTTTCTCTCGGTGATCGGCAGGGACGGCAAAATCCACGAGATGACAAGTTTTTTTATTAGTATTGATCAACATCAGGTCTGGTCTCCTGGCTGGGATTAGGTGATCCGTCTGTACCTGAAAGTCCCAGAGAATTTTGTGCGTCTCATTCTCCGGGACAGATTCAGGCTTGTGCGTAAAACATTTAGTTGAATGGCGAAAATTGAATTTATTATTTTCACTCCTTTTGGGTTTTTTACATCAGCGTTAAAAGTCTCATCAGGTCTCCAGGTATTATTATTAGTAGTAGTAGTATTAGTATTAGTATTAGTACAAAATAAAAAACGGCCTCCAGGCGATGTAAAATAGATTTTTGAAACATATTGCCTGAGGGGTGGGAGTTAAAAAATCAATGTCAGCGAGTTTGTACCCTAAGTAAGTAAAGTGATCAAATTCATTAAAGGATTAAAAAATAAAACAATTTGAAATGTAAACTTTAAATATGTATTAAAATAAAACAAACTATATATAGATATATAATACCAGTCATGTATTTATTAAAACTTGTTTTAAAAAACAATGAGGACTGTCTAATGTTGCATGTTCAAATTTTGAGTGTGTTTATTCTATGTTATGACGATTTTGGGTAATGTGACGTAAGCAGTGACGTAATTTTTGTTACAGACAAAAACCGGAAGTGAATCTCCATTATTAATAGAATTATTATTATTATTATTATTATTATTATTATTATTATTATTAGCAGCAGCAGCAGCAGCAGAAAGATGCGCCCTCCGGTCGTAAGTATTTAAGTTTTAATGTAATGAAATATATCATATTAGAAAATTAACGAAATTAAATAAGAGCGTATATAAAAAGATTATACTTATTTTAATTATATTCTAATTGGTTTCTATATAAAATCATTCATAGGATCGATTTTAATATGGAGAATAAAACATTAATATTAGAGATTAATAACACCAAGTAATTATTTATTAAACCCAGTTTTGTTAAAACCAGTATGCAAATTAACCACACCATATTTTGATTATATTTTAATTAGTTTCTACATAAAAATCATTGATAGGATTACATTTAATATGTTGGAGAATAAAACAATAATATTAGAGATCGATAGCACCAAATAATTATTTATCAAAACTAGTTTTGTTAAAACCAGTATGCTAATTAACCGAACCATATATCATGTAACCTTTTATTTCTTAATACTATATAAGACGCATTGCAGAATGTTAAACGCACTAATAACATGGGCTGTTTTGGGGCAAATCTAACTCAGCTTCCATAGAGACATAGAGAATATATATATATATATATATATATATATATATATATATATATATATATATATATATATATATATAAGTTATCCACATACACGTGTTTCGAAGTTTACTTCTCATCAGTGTGGCTTTACTTTAACAGCTTCCTCTAGCCGGGATCGAAACCTGACTGAATTTTCGTCTGCCGAGTTTCTTACCCACGTGGCTAATAGCAGCTGTCAATTTTGAGTGAACAATTAATTGATACATCCCTACGCGGAATCTTATTATTAACACCAGAGGACTCTAGACTTGTAAACAGTCGAGTTTCAGCTTATACGCCAAGCGGTGAATTTACAATTAATGTCCCTTCTACAGCGCTCAACCAAATGGGAGCGTATACACACACACACACACACACATATATATATATATATATATGTGTAAACAAAGTTTGTTTAGAATGGCTTTTTGCCGATAATTTTTGGAAGAATAAGTGCTTAATTGGAGTCGGACCTAATTTTGAAAATTAATTAATTAATAATGAATTAGGCGGGAATACCTATTAAATGTATGGCTAAACAAATCGAGAAAAATCAATCTCTGTATGTACATTTCGGCCTATTAGGCCTCATCAGCAGAGCTATAGATCGGAAGACCGCCCTGTGCGTGATTTGAAACCGGACTGCCAAGCTGACAGGCCGATCCCATAATATATATATATATATATATATATATATATATATATTATATATATATATAATGGTAATATTATGGGTTTACACTTATAACTTGAAGTTTCATGGTAATGCAATCATCAGATGAGTCCAATGGTTGAGATCTTAAAAACCAGTCGTGAAATGGTTGAGATTTTAAAAACCAGTAATTTTTTAGCGATTGGATTGGATTACCATGAAACTTCAAGTTATGAGTGTAAATCGATAATATTACCATTGATTATAAATCTGCTCTGCTTTATTAGCATTGAGCACCTTTTCATGCCAATACTTTTCTCATTTTTTCATTCTCTATTCATTATATATTATATATACTAGCGAATATATGCACCCTCTGGGTGCAAGTATTAATGTCATAAAATATTATATTAAATTAGAAAGTCTAAAGAAACTAAATAAGAATGCAGATGAAATTTGATTTGAAACAGAGAGGGGTATAACCGAAAAATATAACAGCTGTAGCTTCCTCTTCCATCACCTCTGTCTTTCCTTGCTAAACTTTTCTAATTTAACTATTTAGTTAAAATAGGAAGTAGAGAATAAAATTACCGTTATTTCTTTTTGTTGAAGGATTTCTTTTAAGATTTATCTCCGAGATTTTTGCTCTTATTCATTAAGATAAATCAAATAATTAGAAATCAACAATACGAAGCACATATTTAGAAAAATCAAATTTTAAAATATCAATATGCAAATTAGGCTTGCCGTTTCACACTGTAAACCGCTATTTGTGTAAATATAAATACAATTGCATGTTATTAGTACGTAGATATGGCCAGCAGTAATCAATAATGAAAAACAATTTTTATTAATAATTGAGGCGTAAATAAAAATGACTCATGGAGAATGTGATGTATAATACCTAAATGGATAGTGACTTGGTAGTGATATAGTTTCGGTTTACAGACAAATAAACCATAATCTCCATTATAATAAGAATATATATATTATAATAGATCATAGATTTAATGATACATTCGACTTTTGAAAGTTCCTGGTTTTCATATTGCATCCTCATCTTCTTGGATTTCAGAATCGATACCTGATTGATCTGTAGTTTATGCCATTAAATTCTTTTTTTAAACCGTCTTTTCTTTTTTTTTTCTCTCTCCTTTTTATTTTTCTCCCAAACTATCTCAGATGAAAACTGATATCACCAAAATCAACAAGACATTTCATCTCGCAGGAAAAGACAACAAAAAAAAACAACAAAAAACAAACACAGATGACTCACTCTCTGAACCTTTTGCTGACCGTCGGTTTGGACAGATTGTTAGAGAAGATATGCTCTGACGAAAAATCCAGATCAAAAAAAAAGAGAGACGATAAAAAAAAGACAGAAAAAAGAAAAAAAAAAGAAAAAAAAGAAAAAGAGAAAGAAGCCGTTTTTGACCGGCGCGATTCAGAGCAAAAGATGAGAGACATAGAAAAAAGATTTGAGATTTAATCCAAAGAAAGACACAGAAATTTGATTCAATGAAAAGATGGCAAGAAACAGACAAATTAAACAATACAAATAAGATAATAATACGGGAAGCATAAAGACGAATTCGAGATGTCGACGATAACACAGAGACAAGAGTAAACATAAGTTGGTACAAATGCAGAATAGCGCGCAAGAGATAAATTCATTAGAATCGAATTTTACGTAAGATTGTTTGTTTTGTTTTACGGCATAAAAACCACAGTGGGTTATTTAATGATGATAGTTTTAAAATAAGTAATTCTTATGGATTACTCAATTTTGTTTTATAAACTCGTGTTATTCTACAACCCATGATGGACCCTAACAGGTAATACCACTCCGGGTTAGAGTGGACCAGGGAGCAATGGTGATGAAGGGTGCTCCAACATTCCCAAACCTCCAAACTGGAACCTCGCCATCAGATAGAGTTAACGTCATTCCCAGGACATGGGACCCTCAGCCACCGCCTTTTAGCACCCATATGATAAAAAGGTTGGGGCTTGCCATAAGGGCAATAGGGTTAGGCTAGGGCTTGACCTGACTATCCGTCTAGCCTAAGTAAGGGTCTCAGTGGAGTGTTGCAGGTCATGGACTGTTCATCCACCAGACTCTTGTCCCTTAGCATCACGGGTCGCCACCCACGCCAACAGGTGGCCCATTTAGGGGAGTCTTACCGCTCTGCAGAGGTGCAGTCGTGCACTTCTAACGCACCAGCCGACAGGGCGGTTTACGTATAAATAGTATTAGATTACAGAAACTCTCGAAGAAGCCTAACCCTCACCCTAACCCAAACCTAACCTTACGCTTACCCTAAGCCTAATCTTAGCGTCTCAAATGTTTCGTGTATTTCCGTGTAATGTATGATTTTTATACGTAAATCTAATGATATTATCTCTTGCGCGCTATTCTGCTTTGTATCAAAAGTTAAATTATAACTTTATGGTTTTACCACCTGTTACGATGTTTGTGGCCATCCTTTTGGCTTCAAGCAAGAGGCTTGTCCACGCAGATCAATGTGTTAAACCGAGCGCGACCCTTAGTAAAGAATCCTTTGGTTGTTCCTTGGTGCTCCTCACTTCTCGGCAGGTTCCTTCGTCAATGATTGCAAATGGACGTCTCTCAGTATCAACGATTAAGTAGTTAACCAGCCACATATTCGGGTTGTTGATTGGGCATAAATCAACCACGTGACCTCGCTTAGTCTATAAATCTAAGGTGGTGTGCTGTAGCACGGCTTAATACCATCAATAATCCAACAGTTGGTTGTTTTGTGAATCCAGATTAATCAGAATCAAAGTGACTTAGTCTCATTGTTTGTAATTTTCCCCTTAGATCTTCCCGAGCAACAACGCCCATGTCTTGGCAACTTCGTTAAAATTTTGACGTTCTTTCGTTTCTGAGTTGTCCGTGCGTTCAGTTTGTGTTACATAATTCATAAGCAGCATGATTTATGTACGATCTGCAGTAAGAATATTGAATCAAGTCCGTTAGATCAGAATGACGGGGTCCAGTGGAAAGTTACCGACAGTTATTGACGGGTAATAACCTCTTTACTTGACCATTTGGTATGACCTGTTTTAAGGGTCAATAAATATTAACTCAACACGGTATAAAATGTAGGTAACAGATTTTTCACAAATATATAATCAACGTACATGAAAAAGGCTTTCCTTGTTTAGCTTAACACGAAGAACATTTATCTGGTACTACTCGTTTGAATAGCTTTAACTCTGTAAATATATACCCTTCTGGGTAAGTCCATGTTTTCATAGGGTGAGTCACCTAACAACACTCCTTGAAAAACAGCGCGTATTAGACGCGTGAGAATTAGTTAGTCCATGATGCGACCAGAGAAAAGAGTGAGCGGACTAATTGGTCGCTTCGATTTATTGTGAACTCGCTGCGTGGTTAGAAGATGGGCTGGGTTATTGAAATAAAGCTTTAGAAGAAATAACAAGGTCTGTGTTTGTTTAAGTTGATTAAAACAAGAGATGCCAGCCGTAACAGAAGACAGAATCAACTCCCCAGCAGAAGAATCTGAAGATCAACGGCGGCCTGATTTAGAAGCAGTAAGCAGACAAGTTAAGCAAGTAGGAAACATCATTTTTAAGGGCCATCCCTTGGCGCTTATGTCTGGTGAAATCCTTGATAAAGTGTCCGTCCCACAAAATGTGAATCCTTGGTTACTATAGTTCCTCAGTTACTGGCAATCGTATAAGTCCTTCGTGAGTATTGGGTACAGATCAGCAATCCTATGGTGCGTCTCCAATAGTGTAATTTGAATTTGACCAACATGGAGCGGTTTAAATATCTTATCAGGCCAGTAGTACTAGCCAGTGATTGGTTTAGAAGAGTCCAATCACGGTGACCCTGGTGAGTCCTATAAGTAATGGCGGGGAACTAGCACATCACTTATATTCCATGAAAAACAACAATTTGGACTATTGTGCCTCAATCTTTCATTGTATCTGTACAGACGTTTCGGGTCGATGTACCCTGCCGAGCCTTCTTCGGGTATTTCTTGTCGAACTCGGAAGCCTCTCGACTCGGGAACCCTCTTTTAAACCATAGACTTTTTTCCTTGATCAAGAATTTATTGAACCCCATTCTTATTGGCCGAGCAAGAGAATCAACCTCGGCGTTGCCACGTCTAATTCTGTGCGTCAGATCTGAGGTTGAAACTAAAAAATCTAACTCTGGTCATCTCATCATATCTTTCTAATAATTAAAGTGGTCATCTCATCATATCTTCTATATAAAATACAATAAAATGAAAATCAATCTGCATCGGACCACATATAGAGATTCGGAAGGAGATATGTTGTTTGATAGAAAGCTGGTGAAAGAAAATAGGCCTTTAACTTGTTTTTAGTTAAAAATGATTCACACTACTTTGATAAAGTAACAATATGAATAGAGGGGGGCGGGACGATTTGCCACTATATTTAGAGAGGTGCCGGAGAGTTCGCCACATAGATTGAGGAGGGGCGGGAGAGTCTCTCTCTCCTCGTTTTACATACCGATATCTCTTGTCTGTTTTGTTTTGTTTTGGTGGCACGTTTTCTTCCATCACCACATAAGGGAACGATGGTGCGTAGTGTCAAAAAACAAGAATAAAAAAATTATCTGCGCAAGTGATGCTGCAGGCCCAATTCCTATAGTGTGACAGTCTTTTTTGGCGCTCTGAAGCACACAAACTGTGTGCTTTCTAGGCTCTGTCTTTTTTTCCCCCTCTTTCTGGCTCTCTTTGCCGTTGAGCCTACTCTCATCTCCGCCTCACGCCCTATCCTGGTGCCCTTGCTTAACGTTAAGGGGCCGCCAATGATGTAGTGAGGGTATATAACATTTGTTTTGATAACCCGCCGGTTATTTGGAATTAACTTTCTTTCCCTTTTAATTTTGCTTGGGCAGATTTTATCTGCTTCTCATAAGGCTTCTAAACTTATCTTGAAACTCGTCAATAGTTGACCTTTTTTTCCTTTGGTTTTTATTATATTGTCAGTGATAGAAAGTGTAGGGAGTGGATTCNCACCTTTCCCAACCCAGTCGTGTTAGTATTTATTATATTAATTATTATTATTATTATTATTTTATTATTATTATTTCTTTTTGACTTTTCACATCAGCATTAGCTGATGGTCTTTCACAGGAGTCTGAGTGACAGCAATTATTATTATTATTATTATTATTATTATTATTATATTATTATTACGAGTTTTTTTACACCTGCTGTAGCTCGTGGTTCACTGGAGGCTGAGTGACAGCAAGTCTCCTCAGGTCTCCAGGACTCCTCTGAGTATTCTAGCCGATCCTAACAGTGATGTAGTTTGGATGGTCTCGATTTTTCCTCTGATTTCCAATCCGCCCAAATTCTTTTCCAGAGCTTTGGGGACCGTCCCAAGGGCAACAATTACAATTGGTACAACCTTCACCTTCATGTTTCACAGATTTCTCAGTTCTCTGGCTAGGTCGATGTATTTGTCTATTTTTTCGCTTTCTTTCACTTTCTCTCGGTGATCGGCAGGGACGGCAAAATCCTCGAGATGACAAGTTTTTTTTATTAGTATTGATCAACATCAGGTCTGGTCTCCTGGCTGGGATTAGGTGATCTGTCTGTACCTGAAAGTTCCAGAGAATTTTGTGCGTCTCATTCTCCGGGACAGATCCAGGCTTGTGCGTAAAACATTTAGTTGAATGGTGAAAATTGAATTTATTATTTTCTCTTCTTTTGAGGTTTTTTTTTTACATCAACGTTACAACAAGTCTCCACAGGTCTCCAGGTATTATTATTATTATTATATGATTGTCGGAGGGAAATCGTTAGTATATATCGCTGATGAGACTTAATAAAGTCGAAACAGTCTGTACGACATTCTACACACCGAGCGATCCTTTGCCGGGATTACACTTGTCAATTTCATTTTCTATAAGAAAAAGTATCAAATTTTATGCGATACTTGCGTTGTAAGTGCCTTCATGTAAAAATTTAATATATACTTTTTTCAGCAACGTTTCTAAAATAAACAAACATACAAAAATCTTATTCACTTCGCCGAAGGGCATACGGTCTGTTTGTTGTTATTATTCTCTCAAAAAAAAAACAAAAAAAAACGCCCCCTTACCTATTATGGTAGAGGCGTGTAGTATCATTTGACAAGCTTAATTTTGCTAAGGATTGTTAGCTATGTACTGTGGTCGAGGCGATATAGTGGTTCACTATGCTCGCTGAGGTCCCGGTTTCGATTTCTGTCGGAGGGAAATCGTTAGTATATGTCGCTGATGAGACTTAATAAAGTCGAAACAGTCTGTACGACATTCTACACACCGAGCGATCCTTTGCTGGGATTACACTTGTCAATTTCATTTTCTATAAGAAAAAGTATCAAATTTTATGCGATACATGCGTTGTAAATGCCTTCATGTAAAAATTTAATATATACTTTATTCAGCAACGTTTCTAAAATAAACAAACATACAAAAATCTTATATATATAAGTCATGATTTAATGATACATTCGACTTTTGTAAAAGTTCCTGGTTTTCATATTGCATCCTCATCTTCTTGGAATTTCAGAAATCGATACCTGATTGATCTGTAGTTTATGCCATTAAAATTCTTTGTTTTAAATCGTCTTTCTATTTATTTTTTTCTCCCTCTTTTTATTTTTCTCCCAAACTATCTCAGATTGAAAACTGATACCACCAAAATCAACAAGACATTTCATCTCGCAGGAAAAGACAACAAAAACAAAAACAAAACAAAAGCAAACACAGATTGACTCACTCTCTGAACCTTTTGCTGACCGTCGGTTTTGGACAGATTGTTAGAGAAGATATGCTCTGACGAAAAATCCCAGATCAAAAGGAAAAAGAGAGACGATAAAAAAAAGAAACACAGAAGAAAAAAAAAGAAAGAAAAGCCGTTTTTTGACCGGCGCAGATTCAGAGCAAAAAGATGAGAGACATAAAAAAAAAGATTTGAGATTTAATCCAAAGAAAGACACAGAAATTTGATTCAATGAAAAAAGATGGCAAGAAACAGACAAATCTAAAAATACAAATAAGATATTCGGGAAGCATAAAGACGAATTTCGAGATGTCGACGATAAGACAGAGACAAGAGTAAACATAAGTTGGTACAAATGCAGAATAGCGCGCAAGAGATAATATCATTAGAATCGAATTTTACGTATAGATTGTTTGTTTTGTTTTACGGCATAAAAACCACAGTGGGTTATTTAATGCCGATAAAGTTTTGAAATAAAGTAATTCTTAATGGATACTCAATTTTGTTTATAAACTCGTGTTATTCTATTCAACCCATAGATGGGACCCTAACAGGTAATACCACTCCGGTTCAGAGTGGACCAGGGAGCAATGGTGATGAAGGGGTGCTCCACATTCCCCAAACCTCCAGAACTGGAACCTCGCCATCAGATAGAGTTCAACGTCATTCCCAGGACATGGGGACCCTCAGCCACCGCCTTTTAGCACCCATATGATAAAAAGGGTTGGGGCTTGCCATAAGGGCAATAGGGTTAGGCTAGGGCTTGACCTGACTATCCGTCTAGCCTAAGTAAGGGTCTCAGTGGAGTGTTGCAGGTCATGGACTGTTCATCCACCAAGACTCTGTCCTTAAGCATCACGGGTCGCCACCCACGGCCAACAGGTGGCCCCATTTAGGGGAGTCTTACCGCTCTGCAGAGGTGCAGTCGGTGCATTCTAACGCACCAGCCGACAGGGCGGTTTACGTATAAATAGTACTAGATTACAGAAACTCTCGAAGAAGCCTAACCCTAACCCTAACCCTAACACTAACCCTTACGCTTACCCTAAGCCTAATCTTAGCGTCTCAAATGTTTCGTGTATTTCCGTGTAATGTAATGATTTTTATACGTAATCTAATGATATTATCTCTTGCGCGCTATTCTGCATTTGTATCCAAAAGTTAAATTATAACTTTATGGTTTTACCACCTGTTACGATGTTTGTGGCCATCCTTTTGGCTTCAAGCAAGAGCGCTTGTCCATCGCAGATCAATGGTGTTAAACCGAGCGCGACCCTTAGTAAAGAATCCTTTGGTTGTTCCTTGGTGCTCCTCACTCTGGCAGGTCCTTCGTCAATGATTGCAAATGGACGTCTCTCAGTATCAACGATTAAGTAGTTAACCAGCCACATATTCGGGTTGTTGATTGGCATAAATCAACCACGTGACCTCGCTTAGTCTATAAATCTAAGTGGTGTGCTGTAGCACGGCTTATATACCATCAAATAATCCAACAGTTGGTTGTTTTGTGAATCCAGATTAATCAGAATCAAAGTGACTTAGTCCTCATTGGTGTAAATTTTTCCACTTAGATCTTCCCGAGTCAACCAACGCCCATGTCTTGGCAACTTCGTTAAAATTTTGACGTTCTTCGTTCTGGATTGTCCGTGCGTTCAGTTTGTGTTACATAATTCATAAGCAGTTTATGATTTATGTACGTATCTGCAGTAAGAATATTTGAATCAAGGTCCGTTAGATTCAGAATGACGGGGTCCAGTGGAAAGTTACCCGACAGTTATTGACGGGTAATAACCTCTTTACTTGACCCCTTGAAAAACGCGCGATTTGGCGTTTTTAGATTAGATTCGAACAGACCGTCGGGGAGTGCGGACGCTGTTGTGTGCTCTTATAGTCTGTTATAGTCTAAGCAACGGTAATATGTTACCTATACATTCAACTTCTACCTCTAACAGCCACAGTTCAGGGGGAGGAGTAGGAGCTCTCAAAATAGTTTTGACTAACAAGAAGAGAGTCCTTGAGTTTTCATTCTACTAGACCGCTTGCCATACGAAGATTAAATGTTACATAATTCATAAGTAGCTTTTGATTTATGTACGTACCTGTAGTAGAGAATATTTGAATCAAGGTCCGTTAGATTCAGAATAACGGGTTCCAGTGGAAAGTTACTCGACGGGTAATAACCTTTTTACTTGACCCTTGAAAAACGCGGTTGAAACTAAAATCTAACTCTAGTCATCTCAAAATATCTTCTATATAAAATACAAATAAATGAAATCATCTGCATTCGGACCACATATAGAGGAATATTTAGGATAATTGCTTCCTTCAGGTTATCAGTGGTGCCGAAACCCGGGAATGAACCAGGAACCTTCAGATCATCAGACAGTCGTAGTAGTCGTACTTGCTTTGCTCTCCCAGCAGTTCTAGTCTTCTCACTAGCACTATCCAAATATATATTTTCTTCCACTCGTTTTGACATCCAAAATGCTACTGCAGACTTTCTCTGCGATCTGTGAGGACAGGTCCCTAAATATCCCATTGCTGTGTTTCATCCGGGATCCTTACTCTGAATTGCACGTTCGACATTCATCAGCATGCGTCAATCCTCACGACGAGATTTTACATACGGGTTACTCTGCACTGCTCGTGCGTAATTTCACCAGCATTTCAGCAACGAAGAGGTGACGAGTTCAATTTCCGTGCTCACTCGCCACACTTCTCCCCCTCGTATAGAACACACATATCCGGACTCGTTTCGTTCTCGAGGGCTGGGAATCTGTTCGTCCACAGAATAAAATCCCCCCAATGGGACAACCTGTAGGTCATATCTGGCGAACCATGATGCTTAAGGATGGAATCCTAGTGGCTGAGCCTTCCATGACACTCCACTAAATGTTTTGTTTTATTCGTTCTTGTTGGGTATTCAATTTTGTTTTCAAACTCAATTTTTAAAACACATTTTAAATACTTTAATATTTTAATTTTTTATTTTAGTTTGGTCAACGAATAAGGAGTATCAAAAAAGTATCGAGATTTTTTGTATTTTTTGACACACCTTGTATTCTGTATAAAAAAAAATAACGTTCTATTCATTGTTCATTTCTATATTGGTAAATATAATTCCAATCTCGATACTTTTATCACACACCTTGTATTCTGAGAAAAAATAACGTTTCATTCATTGTTCATTTCTATCTTGGTAAATACAGCTTCAATATTGATACTTTTATGACACACCTTGTATTCTGAAAAAGAATTAACGTTCTATTCATTGTTCATTTCTATCGTGGTAAATACAGCTTCAATCTCGATACTTTTATGACACACCTTGTATTCTGACAAAAATAACGTTCCATTAATTCTTTATTTCCATCTTGGTAAATACAGCTTTAAACTTGGTACTTTTATGACACACCTTGTATTCTGACAAAAATTAACGTTCCATTTATTGTACATTTCTATCTTGGTAAATACAGCTTCAATCTCGATACTTTTATGACACACCTTGTATTCTGACAAAAATAACGTTCCATTAATTCTTCATTTCCATCTTGGTAAATACAGCTTTAAACTTGGTACTTTCATGACACACCTTGTATTCTGAAAAAAAAAAGTTCCATTGATTGTTCATTTCTATCTTGGTAAATGCAGCTTCAATCTCAGCACTTTTATGACACACCTTGTATTCTGAATAAATGAACGTTCCATTCATTATTCATTTCTATCTCTATCTTGGTAAATACAGCTTCAATCTCGATACTTTTATGACACACCTTGTATTCTGAAAAAAATTAACGTTCCATTCATTATTCATTTCTATCTTGGTAAATACAGCTTCAATCTCATACCTTTATGACACACCTTGTATTCTGAAAAAAATTAACGTTCCATTCATTGTACATTTCTATCTTGGTAATATAATTTCAATATCGATACTTTCATGACACACCTTGTAAGTCTACGAAGTCTTAAATAATAATTATAAATCCTTTTTGTGAGAGGCGTATTCAATAAAACTTGTATAGACTGACGCAGACGTATATAATTGATACCCACAGGGACAATAACTAAGAATAGTTCAACGTAGTACAAGACTACAATAGTGGGGCACAGTGTGGTCAATAAACAATATTACTTCAATAATAAGACTCGTAACGATTTATATATATTTACCAACCCCTCCACACGATCAGGATGTGACACAAGGTCATTTTCTTTAGTGGAGTTCAACAGGTTTGAATTCAGAGTTTTCCTTCTCCTAGGCCGGTTGCTTATTTTCCTTTATTTAACCCACAGATAGAACCCTAACAGGCACTACCACTCTGGGTCAGAGTGGACCTGGGAGTAATGACAATGAAGGGGTACTCCACACATCCCAGAGCTCCAGGATTGGAACTTCATCATGAGATGCAATATAACGTCATATCAGGACACTAAATACCATTAGCCACCATATATATATTTACCAACCCCTCCTCACGAGTAGGATGTGACACAAGATCAATTTCTTAATCGGAGTTCAACAGGTTTGAATTCAGAGTTTTCCTTCGCCTAGACCGGTTGCCTAACCAAGGTTAAACAGCCCAGTCTTCCCTACTATTTACCCATAGCTGGAGGGAAAGTGTTGCATACCCTTCTTTACTTACTTCTATTCTTCTTCTGACGTCTTTTCTATCTTACGTCTTCTTCTATCGTCTTGGTTGGTCGGTCGCACTTAACTCATTTCTTCTTCTAGCTCAGTCTTGTTACCAAGACATTCATTAATCACAAGACCGTGTTATTTTTCTTAAATTTTTATTTCCTTAACTAAACATTTCATGTAACTAAACATCTGACTAACACAGCGCGTGTATGCAGTGAGTTCCAGTTAAGGCAGCACATCTTCTCTGCCCGACGTCAAACTGAAACTGAGGACCCAACCAGGTCCCACGTGACTTCACGTATTTCTCGGGCTTTCTGTACTATTCCATGGAAAGTCCCGCTCGTGATATGAAAAGGGACATCCCTTTAGAAATACAGAGGATTGACAATAATCTTATGCAACCGCATAGATTATGTAACAATAGTAGGGTTCATACCTTTTCCAAGGATATTAGCGCTAAGTGAAATGCAATTACCACATCCAGGATTTGAACTCGGGGCGACGAGTCCATTTCCCATGACTTTAACCATTACACCACGCGCTTCCTAGTAACGATTTATATGTTAACTAGCGGGACCTGTGGATATGTGGCACGCGGAGGGCAGGTTTGTTGGTTTTAAAAAATGCCCATCTTTGTTTGGATAATTTCATCTTTTTTTGTAAGCAAGTAATTGATACTTAATTCTATGGTTTCAAGTAATTAATAATACTAGTACAAAATTAAAAAACACCCTCCAGGCGATGTAAAAATAACGGTGTTGAGTTTTTCCTTCCTTTCAAAGATATATATATATATATATATGTGTGTGTGTGTGTGTGTGTGTGTGTGTGTGGAAATAAAATGGAAATTAATCCGACAGTGTGAATATGATATAATGAAAAAACAAAGTATGTTTACAACTGCATGGGCTCATCAGGAGAGAATGTGCAAACCGTTTCGGGGCCTTAAACCGTCGAGAGGAAGGCCCCGAAATGGTTTGCACATTCTCTCCTGATGAGCCCATGCAGTTGTAAACATACTTTGTTTTTTCATATATATATATATACATATATATATATATGCGGACTTTATCTCCCACCTCCACCTCATGTGCTTATTTCGATATTTCTACATTAAAAATCTTCACAATATTACTGTTGTTGGCACCCTTCCGTCTACGACAGACGATGGAGTAGTGTCAATTCTTTTTTTTTCTCTCTTCTTTGAACAGACTTATGCCCTGACAAACTAATAGATAAATACAGAAGCTTGTAGCTTTAAGACATTTTCAAGCAGGATTTTAATATTAAATGCCATGTGGACTTATACTAAGTCGTAACTTAGATAATTCAACGGCGCTGGTATAAGCCCCCATGTGTATGAATGAGCGGGTTTCACGTATACATGTGTATATGTGCGTGTGGCGTTAGTTTCGTATTTTGCCTGGGGAGCTGTCTGCCCGTTTAGTTTGCTAGTTCCCGCTAGGAGCCTGTGATATTTAAGCGGCTGGTTTGAACGTCTCTTTCTCCTTTTTTCCTGTGGCTCGACCCACGAGACACCACCATGGGTTAGACTCTGGTCTACCCCCCTCTTGTTAGGGCTTTGGCCCCCCTTACATTACTGTAAGTGATTCACACAGCATGGATTATTCCTAGTCTCATGTCTGTGGCTTTTATGTTTATCTTTTTACCATTCATGAATGTGTCTTTATCTCTACTTTTGTATGTATGTTTATGTACACCTATACTTTATGTATCTTGTTTATCCATGTGCTGTACCATATTAAATGTTTTACCTATCAACCTTTGTCGGAGTTTTATCCTCAAGTATATATCACTTTAAACCTTACATGTGTATAAACACAGCGAACATTAGAATCATATTGACGCTTCTATTGGCCTTACCCCCGCCCCACTTACTGTTGCTTATCTGATACACAAATGCATACTACACCGTATCCCTAATCTCATTTCATCTATCAGGAACACTGATAGTAGTAGGATTGGGGTAGTTGCTGCTCACATGAATCCCCAAGTGGTTTGGTAGGGGCTCCTTGGCCTTGGTTGACGACCCATCTATTTCAAGGAAAAGTCCAACACAAAACCTCTGCTGCCTTTATAGAAGGGAGAAATATAGGGGGATATAGATATTTGAGTCAACAAGTTCCTGCTGAGGGGGGGCCAAAAAGAAGCGAGTTCACCGTCTTCTAGCAGGCCAAACTTTCTTTTGGTCAACACAGTCTTCGTCTTCGACCAGCAGCTGAAAATCCGTCGTCGTCGTCGTCAAAATAATATTTTCTGACTGCCGTCTCACGTAAGCCGAATGCTTCTCTCCCCACGCTCTACTCGCTTTGGTTATCTATGGGCATATTACCAAAACATCCTGGCACATCAGTGGAACCTCGCGTCCGTCCAGTGCCTAAATCGCATTTGTTTTTGCATGCGGGAGGACGCGGGTTCGATCCCGGCAGGCAAGACAATGTCTTTCTCTTTTTCCTTTCTCGTTCTCCGTCACAGCTTTTCAAAGAAAGGTTAGAGGAGTGGGACCCGAAGGCAAAACGGGAGTCGGGGTCCTGAAGGTGGTGTGCTGTTGAAGTCCAGTGCTACTCATCAGCTCCCGCGACACTACCGTTGCCAAACTGCATTGGCTCTTAACTTTTTCTTGGATTAAAGCGGCAGTGTGGAGGGGAGATTTGTTGCATGGACAGCAGCTCATCCTCCATATGAACCCGTTCGGGCTATATATATATATATATATATATATATATATATATATATCGCTGAGTTGACAAGGACCGGTATCGAACCTGGAACCTTGGAACTCAATTCCTTGGTGAATACCCTAGCGACTGAGTACTTTTAAACACAGTAATTATATATATATATATATATATATATAATTAGTTATACATACACACACACACACACACACAACACACACACACATATATATATAATATATATATATATATATATTATATATATATATATTAGACAATCCTTTTGTAAAACAACATATTTTATTTCCGATATTTTTGCCTTTTGATTATCACTGGTTCTGCTTGATTGCACACGTCAATCCAGGTCCATCAGAGGGAACCGAAGTGGTTAGAGAGAGGAGAGAGAGAGAGAGAGAAGAGAGAGAGAGAGAGAAAGAGAGAGAGAGAGAGAGAAAGAGAGAGGCAAAGATACGCAGCGGCAGTGGCGGCAGTGGCGAGGATGGGTATAATGCCAGGGAAGAACTGCATCGGGAAGAGGAAGTAATAAGGGGCGTGTTGCCTCCGTTAGAACATTTGATTGCAGCCTGTTCGCAAGAGGCAAGAGCGATGTGGATAATCACAGCCTCGTTTCGATGATATCACGGCTGCTCTGTGATTGGCCTGAACACGTGATCAGAGAGAGAGAGAGAGAGAGAGAGAGAGAGAGAGAGAGAGAGAAGCGAGATAGAGATAGATAGATAGAGAGAGAGGGGGACTCCTCTTTTTTTTGTTGGAAGGTTTGAAGCGCGTAGCGTACTACGCTATTAAAGCGAAAAAGAAGGTAAACGTAGAAAGAGGATCCGGCTGAAAACAACAACAACAACAACAACAACAACAACCATAACAACAGCAATAACCAAAAAAGAGATATCTCCCTTTTTCTGTCGGTTCTAAGAATAAGTCGACAAGGAAAGATAAAGGAATGAAATTTTTGATTTTTCCAAATGCGTAATCAACTGTAGGGTTTCTTGGAACGCGTCTTGGCTGCAAAGCATGAAGGACGAAACCCGAATGGAAAGAAATAATGATAAGTCTTTATGAAGGTTGATCAGTTTAATGGGGGAAAAAGTAAATACCCTTTGCAATACGTGCGAAGAACATTCAGATCTATACGTACAGAATATTAGTTCAATCTAGAACAAAAATTCAATAGTGGGACACACAGTGTGGTCAATCACCGAGATTATTTTAACATGGTACGAGGTCTCAGTAGTGGGACGCAAACTGTGGTCAATCCATCAGATTAGTTGAATATGGTACAATAACTCAGTTGTGGGACACACAGTGTGATCAGTTACTGGGATTAGTCCAATAGAGTACAATAACTCAATAGTGGGATACACACTGTGGTCAGTTACTGGGAATACTCCAATAAAGTACAATAATTCAATAGTGGGATACACACTGTGGTCAGTTACTGGGAATAGTCCAATAAAGTGCAATAACTCAATAGTGGGATACACACTGTGGTCAGTTACTGGGATTAGTCCAATAAAGTACAATAACTCAATAGTGGGATACACACTGTGGTCAGTTACTGGGAATAGTCCAATAAAGTACAATAACTCAATAGTGGGATACACAGTGTGATCAGTTACTGGGAATAGTCCAATAAAGTACAATAACTCAATATTGGGATACACAGTGTGATCAGTTACTGTGATTAGTCCAATAAAGTACAATAACTCAATAGTGGGATACACAGTGTGATCAGTTACTGAGATTAGTCCAATATAATACAATAATTCAAAAGTGGGACACACACTGTGGTCAATCCATCAGATTACTTGAAAATGATACAATAACTCAGTTGGGGACACACAGTGTGGTCAATTATTGCGATTAGTTCAATGTGTTTGTTTACTTTTGCTTTGTTTTACGGCATATCAACCTCGGTGGGTCATTTAATGCTGACACACTTTTGAAATAAATTCATTCTTAATAGATACTCAGTTTTTATAAACACATTTTTCTATTTAACTCATAGATGGGACCCGAACAGGTACTACCACTTCGGGTCAGAGTGGATCTAGGAATAATGGTGATAAAGGGGTGCTCCATATTCCCCAAACCTCCAGAACTGGAACCTCACCATCAGAAAGGTTAATGTCATTCCCAAAAATGGAGACTCCCAGCCACCGCGTTCTAGTACCTATATGGTAAAAAGGGTTGATGAGGTTGCCATAAGGGCAATAGGGTTGGGGGCAATGATATAGGTGCTAGGGGTTGACGTGCCCACCCGATTGATCGGAGGGGGCCTCTCCGACCGCCCGTTTGGCCGAAGTAAAAGCCAAATTGGAGTGTTGCATGTCATGGACTGCTCATCCACAAGGTTTCTTAAACATCATGGGCCGCCACCCACGGCCAACAGGCGGCCTCATTGAGGGAGTCTTACCCCTCTGCAGAGGTGCAGTCGGTTTATTCTAACGTCCCAGCCGACAGGGTGGAGTTCAATGGGATACAAAAACTCAATAGTTGGACACACAGTATGGTCAATTACTGAGATTCGTTCAATATGGTACAAGAAATGAGGCACACAATAAATCAGTCAATATATATATATATATATATATATATATATATATATATATAGGAAAAATATAACAAAGACTTAGAATTTTGGATTATAGTCTATTATAGACTATAATGCAAGAATTCTAAGTCTTTTGTTATATTTTTACTTATAAATTTGTTCTGTGACTCTAACAATAAGAACACACATTGAGCTCTGCTAACTGCGACAGGTTTGGTTTTTTTTAACTATGTCGTAAGGAAGATTTCTT
>CM042160.1:91971951-91984451 GCA_023376005.1 Doryteuthis pealeii | reverse complement strand
CAATAATAATAATACTTGGACCTTGCCAGAGAACTAAGAAAGCTGTGGAACATGAAGGTGAAGATCGTTCCAATTGTGATATATATATATATATATATATTTCACGACTGGTTTTTGACATCTCAACCACTTCTCATCTGATGATTGGATTACCAAGAAACTTTAAGTTATGAGTGTGAAACCATAATATCACCATTAATTATACACACACACACCACACACACAATATAATATATTATATATATATATATATATATATATATATCACTATTATTATTTATTATTATTATTATTATTATTATTATTATTTACTCCTTTTGAGTTTTCACATCAGCGTTAGCTGATGGCCTTTCACTAGAGTATGAGTGACAGCAAGTCTCCTCAGGTCTCCAGGACTCTTCTGAGTATTCTGGCAGATTGCAGCAGTGCAGTGTTCTGGATAGTATCAATCCTTCCTCTGATTTCCAGATTTTACAAACTCTTTTCCAAACCTTTTGGGACCGTTCCAAGGGCACCAACTACAATTGGTATCACTTTCACTTTCATATTCCATAACTTTTTCAGTTCTCTGGCAAGGTCCAAGTATTTGTCCACTTTTTCATTTTCCTTCAGCTTCACCCTCTGATCTGCTGGAACTGCAAAATCCACCAGTTGACAAGTTCTTTCTTTTTTGTTTATCAACATTAGGTCTGGTCTTCTTGCTGGGATAAGGTGACCCGTTTTTATTTCAAAGTCCCAGAGAATTTTATGCGTTTCCTTCTTAAGAACAGATTCTGGTTTATGCATATACCATTTTGTTGTATGGTCACAATTTAATTTTTGCATAATTCCCAGTGGATCACCTTCCCAACCCAGTCGTGTCTAGTTTTGTACTCCCGTTGTGCTAGTTTGCTACATTCGCATAGTACATGGTTTACAGTCTCATCTCTATTACCGCAAAGTCTACATTTACTATTTTGTTGGGTCTTATCAATTTTCGATTTGATATAGTTTGTCCTTATGGCATTATTTTGTGCAGCAATTATTAGTGATTCAGTTTCTCTCTTAAGGTTTCATTATTATTATTATTATTATTATTATTATTATTATTATTATTATAATAAAAACTGAGCGAATCAACTTTTGTCTCCTAAAGGATTTTTTACTGTTTAGTTTAATGACACGAAAATTATACTAAATTATTCCTTACTTTTAGGATTGAGTTATGTCTTACCATTCAAAAATGAGTTTTAAAATATTCATTAAAAATTGAGTTTTGAAAAATTGAATATCCATCAAGTATGAATAGAAAAACGTCTATGGCATAAAATAATCCAACAAGGGTTGACATGCCGTAAAATCCAACAAACAAACATATCGATTCCGGAGCACCATATTTCCAGAAAGCATTTGTGCCCTCGCCAAAAGTAGTACGATCGGGGTTTATTGCCTGGCCCCCAACAACTGATTGCTGACGGAACTGAGCTCTTTCGGTCACCGACCCAATTATGTAAGAACTGATGGAATTGTCACAGATAGAGCTAATATATATATATATATATATATATATATATATATATATATATATATATATAATCAATGGTAATATTATGGTTTTACACTCATAACTTGAAGTTTCATGGTAATCCAATCATCAGATGAGTTCAACGGTTGAGTCGTGAAATGGTTGAGATTTTAAAAACCAGTAATTTTTTGGCGTTTATATAAACGTGAAGCGTTTTCACGCGATGGGAAATTAAAGCTAAAAATTGTTTTTTTTAAAACTGTGGCTTGTCTAACGTTTATGTGACGTGGATCTTGTTCACGCGATGTAATGTTATGACGTTAAATTTGTATTTAAAAAACATTATAATTAAATAAACCTGCTTTGGTGTTCAGATGAACTTTTTCTTTAAATAAATAAAAGGAGAGCGAAAATTAAGGGATCAATTAGGGTCAGGTGGTAAGTGACACAGTAAAAATTTGTTCAAATGCCTACATTTCGAAACGAGTTCACTTCTCTTATTTAACAAGTTATTGTTTGTATTTTGTAATATACACAACTTTTCTTCTAAGCAGAGATCACATTTACGTTGTCCGTAATATAATATATATATATATATATATATATATATATATATATGTGTGTGTTGTGTGTGTGTATGTGTGTGTGTGTGTGTGTATATATATATATATATATATATATATATATATATGTGTTGTGTGTGTGTGTGTGTGTGTGTGAGGAAAAGTGGAAAATGAATCCGACAGTGTGTAATATTATTAAAAAATTGAAAAGCACAAGAATGCTCGCGTTTTCATCAACAATGTTAAATAGACTGACCAACCATAAAACAAAAGAGTCTCGAAGATTTCTTATTTTCTGTGATACATTTATTTTTTCCTTAAACTAACAAAAGCCCTAATGAAGATCTATTGAAACAGATCGAAAAACTGCAGCGTAGGCGAAATAAACATTACTCGTTTATGAACTTATGTTTTTCAAAATATAACAAATGTATGTATATATATATATATATATATATATATTGGAGTTGGTGCACTTGGAACGGTCCCAAAAGGTTTGGAAAATCTGGAAATCAGAGGAAGGATTGATACCATCCAGAACACTGCACTGCTGCAATCTGCCAGAATACTCAGTTCTGGAGACCTGAGGAGACTTGCTGTCACTCATACTCTAGTGATAATTTAGTATGAAGAGAATAACAGATAGATATATTGATAGGTAAAGACTGAGATAGATAGATATATATACATAGATATATAGGAACAGACTGAGGTTGATAGATAGGAACATGCGATTTTTAAACCAAATGCTTGAAAAATGCATCGGTGAGAAACTGTTACCAAATTTTCTTAACTTCATATCTTCGCTATCCTAATTTAGATATACATGCTCTATCAATGATATTGAGCACTCTTATGAATACAAACACATACAGACATATATATATATATATATATATATATAATATATATATATATATATATAATATACCAAGCGTGTTGGTAAATCCTTGCGGTGAGAAAAAAACCAGCAAATAGTTTTGATTGTAAAAATATAACTACCAAACATCAACCGGGGAGAAAACAAATTTTTGGAAAAAGAAAAGACCAAGATAGTCGTACCAACAAAAAATATCTATTGGTACAGTATTTGGCCAAAAGAAAAGACAATTTACATGTATATATATGTATATAAGATATATATATATATATATATATATATATATATGTATATTCATATAACCGCTAGGAGAATAGCTAATAAGTAAAAAGGGCTCAATACCTAAGTAGAGCAAATAATACAGATAAATCTAATGAGTCAGACGAACCTACTATTAGTTTCGCTTAATGCTCTTCAGGGCTAAGATCTGACTCATAGTAGGTTCGTCTGACTCATTAGATTTTATCTTTATATATAATATATATATATATATATATATGGGGGGGGGATATATGTATATATGTATATGAGTCAGGGGTGTGTAGCGTAATGTTTACCGTCGTTGAAAATGGACACAACGAGGCGAGTTCAAATTCTGGACGAGGCTGTTTGCATTTCACATAGAGCTAATACTTTTGGGAAAGGTTTGAATCCAACTATTCACACTCCTGTTACGGGTCAGTAGGAGGGAAGATAGATAGATAGATAGATAGATAGATAGATAGAATCATTATTAGGTAAGAAAGAAGAAGAAAGAAAGAAAGAAAGAAAAGCGCGGGGATAGATACGAATATTCATGTCAAGATAGATAGATAGATAGATAGATAGATATATAGATAGATAGATCTGAACAGACTGAGATCGATCGATAGATAGATAGATAGATAGATAGATATAATCGTTATTTAGGTAAGAAAGAAAGAAAGAAAGAAAGAAAGAAAGTACGGGAATAGATATGTATATTCATTTGTCCAAGATATATTGATAAATAGATAGATAGATAGATAGATAGATAGATAGATATATCTGAACAGACTATATATATATATATATATATAGAGAGAGAGAGAGAGAGATCTGAACAGACTATATATATGTACATATATATATATATAATATATATATATATATATATATATATAGAGAGAGAGAGAGAGAGAGAGAGAGAGAGAGAGATAGATCTGAACAGACTATATATATGTATATATATATATATATATATATATATATATATATATATATATATATATAGAGAGAGAGAGAGAGAGAGAGAGAGAGAGAGAGAGAGAGAGAAAGATAGATAGATAGATGCAGGTACAGTGTTAGAGAGAATGTTTATGTAGTAAGAAAGGAAAAAAAAAAGAAAGAAAGAAAAGAAAGAAAGAAAGAAAGAAAGTGCGAGGATAGGTTATCCATACCTGCTGTCTAAAGAAGTATTTTTTCCCAGAACCAATATGAATCATTACTTTGAATGTGTTGTATTGCTCATCGTCCATTATCTATTTAAAAACTCCAATATATATATATATATATATATATATATATATATATATATATATCGAAACGAATTGTTTCTTGTTTTGTTCCCGCGCAGAACTGATAACTTGAGAACATGTAAGATATAATAATAATAATAATAATAATAATATAATAATAATATTGATGGCTAATCAATCTTCCTCTATTGTCATTTGGAGTTTTTTTTATTCCCGCTGCTTCCAGCACCTCCCCTTTCTCAACGCTCATTGTTTCCCACAACAACAAAAAAAACAAAAAAAACTCAACCCCTCTTTCTCAATTTTTTTAGCCATCAATCAGTGTAATACGAGTCGCCGAGAAGAACTCTTTCTGGATATTCGTTTCATTTGTTTGTTTTTTTTGTGTGTGTGTCCTTGCTCGATGCCGTCAGACATTAACGAGTCAAAGTAACTCAACTCAGACGTAACCCTATCATCCACAGCTAAATTTCTGACAACAGTAATGAAACCGCCACTACCATGCCAGTTTTTTTTTCTTGCACACACACCCCGTCGATAGTTAATGACAAATATTTCGAAAAACCAATCATAAAAGAACTGTCCAATCGCAAACCAATCATTAGCCAATAATATCTTATTATAATAGAGATTCGTTTCCGGCCCTTTCGACCGGTGAATTTTCAAAAGTTCTATAGCCGGTAGATCGTTTAAAAGTCAAAGTGTGTAAATTGGTTTGGTTTGATTTTGTTTTACGGCATATCAACCTCAGTGGGTCATTTAATGCCGATAAAGTTTTGAAATAGCAATTCTTAATGGATAATACAATTTTGTTTATCAATTCATGTTTTTCTATTTAACCCATAGATGGGACCTTAACAGGTACTACCACTCCGGGTCAGAATGGACCAGGGAGCAATGGTAATGAAGGGGGCTCCACATTCCCAAAACCTCCAAAACTGGAACCTCTCCATCAGATAGAGTTTAACGTCATTCCCAGGACATGTAGACCCGCAGCCACCGCCTTCTAGCACCCATATTATAAAAAGGGATTGGGGCTTGCCATAAGGGCAATAGGGTTGGGAAAATCATATAGGTGCTAGGGCTTGACGTGACCAGCCGATTGATCGGAGGGGGCCTCTCCGCCCGCCCGTCTAGCCCAAGATATGGCTAAAGTGGAGTATTGCAAGTCATCAACTGCTTATCCACCTGGGCTGAATCCTTAAGCATCACGGGTCGCCACTCACGACCAACAGGTGGCCCCATTGGGGGAGTCTTACCCCTCTGCAGAGGTGCAGTCGGTGCATTCTAGCGCCCCAGGCGACAGGGCGGGTATAAATTGGGTAAAAGGGGAGTAGCACAATATTAAGGCTGGAGCAACAAGAAGGGGAGCAAAACAAACCTTCACGTGACCCCAACTTCAAAAGCAACATCCCCAGCAAATATTACCAGGGAATGTTTTAAACATATGTATACACATCAAATGTTGTAATACTTAAAATATCACACCGTGTTATATCCACGGATTCAACTAATTATTATTATTGAGATTAGTCACTTGATTAGTTCGCCATGTCGACTGTAAAATGACCCCAATGGGACAACCTGTTGACCTTAGGTGACCACCCGTGATGCTTAAGGAGGGAATTCTTGGTGGTTGAGTAGTCAATATAACACTCCACTTTGGCCCTTACTTAAGCTAGACGGGAGGTCAGGGAGAGCCCCCTTTTCATATCAAACCCTAGCACCTATATGATTGTCCCAACCCTTTGCCCATATTGCAACCCCCAACTCTTTTTTCATATATGTGCTAGAAGGCGGTAGCTGAGGGGTTTAGTGTCCCGGGTATGACGATAAATGATAAAGTTCTAATTTTGGAACTCTGGGAAGTATGGAGTACCCCTTCATCGCCATTACTCACAGGGCCATTCTGATATGGAGTGGTAGTAGCTGTTAGGGTCACATCTATGGGTTAAATAAAAAAAAATAGATTTAAAAATGTGTTTAAAAAATTGACTTAAAAAAAATTGAATACCCATCAAGAATGAATAAAATAAAATGTCTTCTGCATAAAATAACCCAACAAGGTTTGACATGTCGTAAAATCCAACCAGCATCTCTTGATTAGAATTAGATAGGTTGTTCTTTTGTTTAGACGTCCGTTGCAGACGATGATGACGTCACTCCATGTCATCAACAGTTGTGGACCCTCTGGTGGCTAGTTAGTCTGATTCTAGACTTGTACATGCGTTCACACACGTTGCAAGGGAAATTCCCATCTGTATTTGTTGGTTCATGACGACGAAAACGTCTCCGCTCTGTAGCCCTGTTAATCTCTATGGGTTAAATAGAAAAAAATATATTTAAAAAATGTGTTTGCCAGAGGCTGCAAAAAGTTGCAGAAAATGGTGACAGTGAACTCAGATTTTGCTGATTCCAAATCATTTTTTTTTATTAGGAATTTTACACACAAAAGCAACCAAAAAATCAAAAGGAAAAGAAAAAAATACTGAAATTGTTTTGTTTTTCTTCTTTTTTTACGGCATGTCAACATATAAGATTACTCAAAGTATCTGCTGTTACATAAATGGTCACCCATCTAAGTACTGAACAGGTTCGTCGCTGCTTAACTTTGTTTGCTTGGTTGGTTTTTTACGGCATATCAACCTTTTTCGGGTTATTTATTGCCGAATCTAGTCATTTTGATATATATATATTTACCAACCTCTCCGCACGAGCAGGATGCGACACAAGGTCAATTTTTTAAGCGGAGTTCAACAGGTTTGAATTCAGAGTTTTCCTTCTCCTAGAATTCTAGAAGAATTTGATATATCATCTCGATCTATCTAAGAGATGTTAATGCTAACATAGGCAGTTAAGTATAATATATATATATATATATATATATATATATATATATACTTAAAAATCCAATGTATACTATAAGTAAACGTGCTGATTGATTATACATATGAGAATCGTATTATGTCAGTCTGCCTTGAAACTCAGCATGCAACACATGCTGAGTTTTTACCTCGACACGAACACCGGATACCCAACTGTTTTGACTAGCAATCAACCGATGGAGAGATATCAACACGCCGAACGGGATATACAATACATATATATATATATATATACCAACCCTTCCGCAAGAGCAAGATGCGACACAAGGTCAATTTTTTAAGTGGAGTTCAACAGGTTTGAATTCAGAGTTTTCCTTCTCCTAGACCGGTTGCCTAACCAAGATTAAAGAGCCCTGTCTGCCCTACTATTTATCCATAGCTGGAGGGAGAGTAGGATTCATACCTTTCCCAAGGGTATTAGCGCTAAGTGAAATGTAATTACCACATCCAGGATTTGAACTCGGGGCGGCGAGTCCATTTCCCATGACTTTAACCATTACACCACGCGCTTCCATTAGTCATTTTGATATATGGTTACTTACAGAACCTGTTGTTGCTTAAATGGCTACCCATCTAAGCATTGAACAGGCTCATTGCTGCTTAACTTGGGTGAACTGATCGATCTCAAGCGGTGCTTTCAACGTGACTTGACCATAAAAAGGAAATAGTTGTTCAATTTTATAATAAAGAAAACGCAACACGAATCTTCGATTTTTTAACGTAAAATCATTGATCGATTTTTTTTTTTTTGATTTTTTATTAGCCGATTCCTTTTCAAGCCTCGATTTGAATCCTGCGAAAATATTTCTACCGAATCACCCCTAAGCACAAACCCGACTGGCTTGCCGCGTTTTATCTCCTGAATTCCATTCTCCTACCCCTACCCCACCACCACCGCTACCACTACCCGCCAAGTCACACCCTTCCCATAAAACACACGGGTGAATCATCTCTAAGGAATGCATTCCGACAGACGAGTACAAACAGGGGGAGGTTAATCATAATTTGGTAATAGAAGAGAAAGTCGGCGGAAGGGGAAGGGTCTGACGCTTCCGGTCATGGTGGCAAATGTCTAGGAAAAAGCTTCTTGTATAAAGTGCCAACTATTTCAGTGCAAAGATAATAATATTGATGATATCGAAACATTGTCTCAGTGCATCGTCTGCTTTGTGCATTTTCTGTCTGAACAGGAGCAGACGGTTGAGTAGCCAAAATGGCGTAGAGAAGCAGTTGTGTGTGCGAGTTTCTTCTGTGTTGCACTTCGCTGTTCACTTACATCTTAATGGTTTATCGATTAAGCGCGGAGAATTCCCTTAAGTGAAAGCGAGGCTGACATTTATTTCAGAGTACAAAATTTTACCAGTTAGAAAGTTTACAACAAACTCTGTTGCGAAAATATTAGCTCATATATAAACGGTATTTTCTCGGTCTTATTTGTCTGTGTAGCTGAAACACAATGAGAACCACAAACAAAGGCCTTTTTTTATTAATTCTATCGGTAGTTTTACTGAATTAATATTATTAGCAAAAGTATGCCTACCCCATGGGCGCAAGTATTTAAGTTTTAATGTAATAAATATTATATTAAGTTTTAATGTAATGAAATATTATATTAAGTTTTAATGTAATGAAATATTATATTAACTTTTAATGTAATAAAAATATTATATTAAGGTTTAATGTAATGAAATATTATATTAAGGTTTAATGTAATAAAATATTATATTAAGTTTTAATGAAATAATAATAATTATAGTTTTAATGTAATAAATATTATATTAAGTCCATTAGAAAAAAATTTTTGGAAAAAGAAAAGACCAAGATAATCGTACCAACCAAAAATAATCTATTGGTACAATATCTTGTAAAATAAATTTTATTTTAAAAATTATAAGCATTTTTATCATTAAAAAAAAAAAAACTTTTTTTTTAATGATAAAAATGCTTATAATTTTTAAAGATAAAATTTATTTTATTTTTAACATAAAATACGTATTTTAAAATTTTTTGAAAATTCCGGTACTGATCGAGAGCGTTCTGTGCCTCGTGATTAATGATATATTTATTTCGTTTTTCCGTTTACAATGTTGCTTTGATAAAGACCGCATACGGTCGAAACAGATTTCTGTCAGCAAAACTTTGAACTTCTTGTTGTTTTTTCTACAAAACTTTCTAAACACACACACACACACACACACACACACACACATATATATATATATATATATATATATATATATATATATATATTTGAGGTGAATGTTAGTATTTGTATCCGTTTTAGGAGATACTTATACTAGGTTTGGGCTTAGGAGTGAAGCATTAACGTACTTATTATGCTAATATTGTTAGCATAATATGGTAGTTGAGGAATAAATTTCTGAAGACTCTAGTTTGTTTTGAGTTTCATTTATTTAGCCGGGTAAATTTCCGGGACTACTACATCCCTTCGACTGACCGTGGCTCGTGGTGAGGTTCTTGTGGCAGCTGCCGGGTGTTTTAAGCTGGACTGTGGAGCCTGGTTTCTGGTTGGTTGTTTGCCCAAACCTAGTATAAGTATCTCCTAAAACGGATACAAATACTAACATTCACCTCAAATATATATACCCACCAGAAGCATACGGAGACGCAAAATCCACATCATATATATATATATATGTGCCAGGGAGCACATAGGCCGAAACGTTGTACAGATAACAATGAAAATGAGGACAATAGTCCGAATCCAAATGATACTAATATATTTTTTCATGTGTTAAGTTTTTAAGGGAGGTAACTTCGTTGGCATTATTACAAAAAAAATGCAAATTTTGAAAAAATTTATTTTTAGTAAATCCGAACTACAATAGCGTCCGCGGAACTAACCGACGTTATTTGCGGTCCAAAATGTGACATTGAGTAAAGATCTTCAACAAACACCATGGGATCTTGCTCAACAGTCTGATGATTGCCCCGTAGCATGAAACCTGGGTCGCTGTTTATAATGAACATTGATCTGTGAAAACTCTGTAAAATAAATAAATATTAGCTCTCGCAATTTGTGATTGAGCACTGTATTTTCTTTGTTTCCTCACAAAAAAAAATGTTTTTACATATACCTATGTATATATATATATGTGTGTGTGTGTGTGTGTGTGTAGAAAACGAAAAATGGAAGAATTTCCATTCTCTAATTTTTCGTAAGTTTTCCAGACATTCTACACAAGATATTTAAAAAAAAAAAGGGTTTGTATAGTAAGAGAATGGAAAGTCATTGGTGGCGTTTGGGATTAAAACATAAATCAACTATGCAAGATCAACCCTCAATGGATCTGCGAGACTATCTTTGTATTACCCTCTCTCTACCCAGGCAACGCCGGGTAGCCGCTTCTAGTACACTCACAATAGTCTTATCCCGTCTGTCAGTTAAATTTGTCTCAATCATTCTTGAACATATACACAACCGGTTGTGTGGCCTTGATGACAGTTAAGCGGAAAGGACCTTTTTAACCAAAGAAATTTACCTAAGATTAGATATTTCTCAAGGGTAGGCATTTGCCCAACCACTCCACCATGAGTAGCATTTAACGCAAGGTCGCAAGCATAGTATATCCAGCTAGGATCGAACTCGCTATACCGTAGTAATGTATTTGCGAGACTAGCACGCGAACTCTTACAGCACGACTGGATGCTATTTTTACAGAACCCGTTCGCTATGGGTAGGATTTGTCACAAGGTTTGCAAGTATTGGACAATCAACGAGGAGCGAACAAGTATTAGTAATGGATCTGCGAGACTAGTTTGCTAACCATTACGCCAGGGTGGGACGCCTTTTTTTTTTAGCCAACCCATTCGCCATGTGTCGGATGCGACACAAGGTAGCAATTATGGGAAATCCAGCGAGGAAGGAAATCGCTATTCAGTAGTAATGGATCTGTGAGACTAGCTTATTAACTATTACACCAGGATGGGACGTTCTTTTTTAGCCAACCCATTCGCCATGGGTAGGTTGCGACACAAGGTAGCAAGTATGGGTAATCCATTAGGGATTGAACTCACTATTCATTTGTAATGGACCTGCGAGACTACCTTGCTAACCATTAAAATGGCATGTAACGCCCATTTTTTGCTCAATTATTTGCCACGTGCAGGATGCGTCACAAGGTATCAATTATAGGAGTTTCCAGCGAGGATCGAACTCGCTATTCAGTTGAAATGGATCTGCGTGACTAGTTTGCTAACCATTAAACTTGGATAGGATGCCCTTTTGCCAAGAGTAGGATACGACACAAGGGAGCAAGTATGGAAATCAGCGAAGATCGAACTCGCTAATTCAGTAGTAATGGATATGCGAGACTAACTTCCTTCTTTTCGGAATCGGGAACCTTCTTCCGAAAAGAAGGTTCCCGAGTCCAAGAAAGTTCCCAAGTCCGACAAGAAATACTTAAAGAAGGCCGGGAGCACATAGCCGAAACGTTGTACAGATAACAATGAAAATGAGGACAATAGTCCGAATAATCCAAATGATACTAATATATTTTTATGTGTTAGTTTGTAAATGCCATCCTTAGCCAGTTGAAAAGGGCTTAAAGTAAGTAGGTCTTGAATTATGGAATCCTTTGGTAAGCGTATAAGTCCTGAGTTATGGAATCCTTTGGTAAGCGAATAAGTCCTATCCTCCGTATTGTTAAAGGTCCAGTGATGTAATCCTATGTCCGTCGTCCATGAAAGTCGAAGTAGTTATGGCCAGTACTGTCGGTTTAAGTATTGTATCAGCAGCAGCGTACTGCCAGCGATTGGCCAAGAGTTTGATCACATGCTTCTCGCCGAGTCTATAAGTAGGAGTGGATTTTAACTCACACCTTACAATTCAACATTATGTGTTTACGCATAATATTGAGGTCCTTTCAGGCGTTACATCGTGGTGTAGTGGTTAACAAGTTAACTGAATAGCGAGTCGATCTTCGCTGGATTTCCCATAATTGCTCCCTTGTGTCTCATCCTACTCTTGGCAAAAGGTCTGGGTAAAAAAGGGCATCATATCCTAGTTTAATGGTTAGCCAGCTAATCTCACAGATCCATTACTACTGAATATAGAGTTTGATCCTCACTGGATTCCCCATACTTGCTACCTTGTATCGTATCCTACTGTTGGCAAATGGGTTGGGTGCTAATATCGAGCCTCATCTTTAA
>CM042160.1:91926951-91969451 GCA_023376005.1 Doryteuthis pealeii | reverse complement strand
TTAAAAATTTAAATATACATAGAATAGCATTGAAATTCTACTTAAAAATATCCAGCATTTGTAAACCTCAAAAGTAAACAAATCAATACACCAAGGCTTTTCCATCCCTCTACCCAGGAAGCGTTGGGTAGCCGCTTCTAGAAGCCGTATTTGAATATGAGAAAGTGGTTGCGTTACAGCGAAGGTGTTCACGCATTTGGAATTTCGAAAATGTTTCGCCCAAATATTGACGTCGCTAAAAGAAACAGAAAATAAAATGACGACTCAAATTACTGACCAAACACAAAGGGAGAGTACTGCAAAGGGGAGGTACTGCAAAGTGGAGCTCAAATTTAGCCACTCAAACTGTTTTTTTTTGGGGTTTTTTGTTTTTTTTTTTTTCTTTTTTCTTTTTGCTTTTGTTTGTCTTTGTTTTTTTCAGCGGTCGAATTTGTCCTGGAAACCGACCAAGCATTTCACACGTCGCTGGTCGAAGCAACATTATTTACCTCAGCTTCGTCAGAAAGATCGATACTTGTCTCACGACGACAGTAAGTGATTCAAAGCAGGCCGTCCGGTCGGGGAGGAGGTATTGTGGCAGTCAGAGAGAGAGAGACACAGAGACACAGAGAGAGAGAGAGAGAGAGAGAGGGAGAGAGGGAGAGAGAGAGAGATTGATAGAACAGGTGAAAGAGAGAGAAAACTGGAATGAGAGAGAGAAAGAGACGCCAGAGAAAGTGAAAGAGAGAAAAGACCGGAGAAGAGAGAGAAGAGAGGAGGGAGAGAAGAGAGAGAGAGAGAGAAACAGGTGAAAGAGAGAGAGAGAAATACTGGGATTGAGAGAAAAGAGATGGCCAGAGAAAGTGAAAGAGAGAAAAGACGCCAGAGAGAGGAGGAGAGAGAGAGGGGGAAGAGAGAGAGAGAACAGGTGAAAGAGAGAGAGAGAGAGAAATACTGGATTGAAGAGAAAAGACGGCCAGAGAAAGTGAAAGAGAAAAAGAAACGCGCGAGAGAAGAGGGGGAGAGAGAGGGGGCAGAGAGAGATTGATAGAAACAGGTGAAAAGAAGAGAGAAAGACTGGGATTGAGAGAAAAGAGAACGCCAGAGAAAGTGAAAGAGAGAAATACGCAGAGAGAAAGAGAGAGAGAGAGAGGAGAGAGAGAGAGAGAAGAGAGAGAGATTGATAGAACAGGTGAAAGAGAGATGAGAAAAGACTGGAATGAGAGAGAAAGAGACGCGTGAGAAAGTGAAAGAGAGAAAAGGAGCGAGAGAAGAGTGTGTGTGAGAGGGGAACTGAGAGTGGTAAAAGATAGGAGAAGAAAGAGTGAGATAGATAAGATAGATAGATAGATAGAGAGAGAGGACGAGAGAAAGTGTAAAGAGAGAGAAAAGAGTGAGGGAGAGAATGAGAGAGAGTGAGTTGTGTGTGTAAGAGAGTGATAGTGTGAGAAAGAGAGAAGGAGGAAGAGAAAGAAGTGAGAGAGTGTAAAAAAAGAGAGAGGTTCCCCCTCTCTCCTCTCTCTCTCTCCTCTCTCTCTCTCTCTCTCCNGCTTTGGGTGTGTGTGTGTGTATGTGTGTGTGTGTGAGAGAAAATGACAATGATAGAGAGAAGAGTGAAAGAGCAAGAGAGTGTGAAAGAGAGAGGAGAGAGAGAGATTGAAAGAGTGAAAAGGGGAGGTAGATGGGAGAAATAGTGAGAGAGAGAGAGAGAGAAGAGAAGAGAGAGAGTGGGGGGGGAGATGTTTCCAGAAGTCTGTCTCAGGTTTGGCCTGAATGGTTCACGTTTGCATCAAACGATTCTCGTGCGAAGACAGATAAAATGAACGGGAAAATAAATGGAAAGGAACTTAGTGGTTTAAAAAAGACGTTAGAAGAAGAAGAAGAAGAAGAGAAGAAGAAGAAGAAGAAGAAGAAGAAAAGAAGCAGAGGATCGGGTGATAGAGACAAAGTAAGAAAGAAGCAAGAAAGAGAAAGAGAAGAAAAGAAAAGGTAGGAGAGAGAAGAAGAAGAAGAAGAAGAAGAAGAAAAGAAGAAGAGAAGAAAGAGTGGGAGAAGATAAAGAAGAAGAAGGGAGAGAGGAGATAGAAGAAAAATGGGAGAAGAAGAAGAAGAAGAAGAGGGAGATGAAAAAGAAGAAGAAGGGGAGAGAGAAGAAGAAAATGGAAGAAGAGAAGATAGAAGAAGAAGAAGAGGGAGAAGAAAAGAAGAAGAAGGGGAGAGAAGAGAAGAAAATGGAGAAGAAGAAGAAGAAGAGGGGAGAAGAAAAAGAAGAAGAAGGGGAGAAGAAGAAGAAAATGGAAGAAGAAGAAGAAGAAGAGGGGAGAGAAAAAGAAGAAGAAGGGGAGAAGAAGAAGAAAAATGGGAGAAGAAGAAGAAAGAGGGGAAAGAAAAAGAAGAAAGGGGAGAGAAGAAGAAATGGAGAAGAAAGAAGAAGAGGCGGGAAGAAAAAGGAAGAAGGGGAGAGAGAAGAAGAAGAAGAAGAAGAAGAAGAAGAAGAAGAAGAAGAAGAGAAAGAAAAATAAAGACAGACAGAAAGAAGAAAGAAACCATGTAATTGATGCTGTTTGAAGATGGTCACTCGAGGAGTGAGAACGTTTGGTTGGTAAATATATATGTAGAAAAAAATTTCGCATTAAATAACCCACAAAGGTGACATGCCAATAGAAAAACAACCCACCATATTTCTCTTTTTTTTTCCTTTTTTCTTTCTTTTCTTAATACTGTGTATTCAGTTCCAAGTCTTTTTTTTTATGAGTTCTTGAACTTTTGCAAACCTAATAACTAAACCGTGTACTTTTGTTGCAACTGACTATTCCCATGAGGAAGTGAATATCTATTTAGAAACTAATGTCTGACCAGCCTACGGTAGAAATCAGAAATAATGGGAAATGATTGAGAATTGTAGGATTGGTTTGTCTGGGTCTTCGTCTTCGTCAAACCAAGTGAATTACACCTGAACTTATCACTGTGTCTGTGTGTCACTAAAATCACCTGAAATAACAGACATTTCTAAATTTAAATGTCGATTCAAATCTTTTCTAATTTGAATACATTCTCTTGATTGTCGGTCGATTATCAGCTAAAAGTAACACATCTATTGTGACCTTATGAAAACTAGGACAAATTAACTTCATGTGTATCAATAAATTATAAGAAATAGAAATGATTGAAGCATGTGTTTATATTGGTTTGTGGTTGGTTTTGAAGGCCTATCACAATGCAAGTATAAGAAAAATGAGGTATTATGATATTGTTTATTACCTTGATTTATTCTTAATATTCGAGATAAATATCTCTTGGCAGAAGATTTCTGAAAGTCTGAGCTGTTGCTAGGAATTGTCCATTCGTTGTGTCTTATATCTTCCAGTTCTATGCGTGTGTGTAGTGTAAGTCTTTGTGTGAGTGTGTTTATGTATGTTTATATGTGTTTGTCTGTCGCCAGTTCAAATCTGGATGTAGTAATTGCATTTCACTAGCGCTAATACCTTGGGAAGGTACGAATCCTACTCTTTTCTCTATCATGGTAAATAGTAGGCAGACTGGACTCTTTAACCTTGGTTGGGCAACCGGTTGTAGAGAAGGAAAACTCTGAATTCAAAACCTGCTGACTTCGCTTAAGAAATTGACCTTGTGTCACATCCTGTCCGTGCGGAAGGTTGGTAAATATAATATACTAGTGTGTATGTCTGTCCAAAAATGTCTTAGTACATTCCAGGTTTGGCCACCCTTATTGTTAAGCAAGTCTGTAGTAAGTTTGTTATTTGTGTGTGTTTGTGTGTGTGTGTGTGTGTGTGGTGGTGCGTTTTTACAGGCACATCGATTTTTTTATTACCTTCACCTAGAATATAACAGTGTTAATAATACAATTGGTGGTTATATTAGATTTTTCATAACTTCATGGTATCCATAATACTGGTAGAAATAATTTTATTAACTTCAAGTATATTAATAATTGGCGGAAATATTTTATGTTCGTTTTAACTTCAAGTGTATTATAAACTATAATAGATTTCATTACTTCATACAATATACCATAAATTGGTAGAAATATTTTCATTAATTTCATGTATATCAATAAGCCGTAGAAATGAGTTTTTATGTTACTCCCTCATGTGTATTAATAACTGGTACAAATAATTTTCATTAACTTCATACTAAATTATTTGTACCAGTTAGTTAATATAAAAGTTAATGAAAATTGTCTTCTACCAGTTTATTGATGAAGCTTGAAGTTAATAAAAATCTAATATAATCCACAAGTTTATTAATACACATAGAATTAAAACGTAACAAAATTTATTCTACCAAGTTACGTTTAATTTTATGTGTATTAATAAACTTGTGGTTATATTAGACTTTTTATTAACTTCAGTTTATCAATAAACTGGTAGAAGTAATTTTCATTAACTTCATATTATATTAATTTTTTAAAAGTCGACGGGGCGGCCTAAAAGTCGGTATCAACCAGTCAGCGAGAGTCTATCCCCTTTTCAATAGCGCTAGACCAAGGAGTGTTTTTAGCATCTGAGTGGAGCGCCACACCTACCATCAGCTCCTTACTTACCGCACAGATCCCTGTGCTACTCATACGCTGAGTTGGCGAGGACGGTATCAACTAGGAACTTTGTGGTTTTAGCCGAACGCTCTACCGACTGAGCTAGTTCATGTATATTAATAAGCCGGTAGAAATATGTTTATGTTAGGGTTTAACTTCATGTGTATTAATAAGCTGGTGTATATTATATTTTTCATTAACTTCACATGTATCATAATTAAAAGAAATAATTTCATATATATAATAAACTGGTGGTTTATAAATCTTTCATTAATTTGTTTGTATCAATGAATAAGAAGAAATTCCATGTTATTCATGGTTATATTAGATTTTTATTTACTTCAAGAGTTATTAATAAACTGGCAGAAATAATGTTCATTAACTCACGTGTTTTAAAGCAGGTAAAATAATATTTTATTAGTTTAATTTCATATGTACTTATAAACTTATGGTTATATTAGATTGTTCATTAACTTCATGTGTATCAATAAATTGGTAGAAGTAATTTTCATGAACTCGATGTGTATTAAGAAGCTGTAAAGATCATTTTATGATAGTTTTTCATAAGTTCGTGATAATTCTGAGTCAGAATTATCACCGTTAGAGGAAACCTGGAAGGCAGTTTCTGGCTCTTTTAGGTTTTATAGTTTTGCACTACTTAATGTATTGAGCACTTTTACAATTCACAGGGAAACTCTCTTTCAGTTTTTTTTTTCTTTTTAATTTCACTTTGCCATTCATTTCAGTACTTGATGATTATTTTAAGAGAAATGGATTTGTTGGTCTTTTCTTTAATTATATAGTATTTTTTCTAAGATATCAGTTCTAATATATTCCTTAATTCAAATTGTATTACGTGGATTTTTTAAAGCATCAGAGCTATAAAGTAGTAACATATATATATATAATGTGAAATAAAATGGAAATTAATTCCACGTATGATAAGATAATGAAAAACAAACGATGTTACAACTGAAAATGGTCCATCAGAAGAGAAGTGTCAACCGTTTCGGGGCCAATTCTCTACGGTTTGATGGGCCGAGTGTTGCCTTTTTAAAAATCGTCAAGAGAATTGGCCCTCGAAACGGTTTGCCCACTTTCTCTTCTGATGAGCCCTATTTCAGTTGTAACACCGTTTTTTTTTCATATATCTATTCATATTATATATAATCATATATTAATATATATATTATATAAATATAATATATAAATAGATACGAGGCATTCTAATAATAATATATCTTAATATAATAAGATATTAAACAAATGGACATTCTAAAAATACAAACTCACTGAGGGACTGAAACGCTGACATCGAATACATCCGTTATATAATTTTTACAGACGCTTCCGCTTCATAACAAACAGAGACAAAAGATCCGTTGAACAGGAACTACGGTCATGAATGGGTATCTACGAACCCAAAATTCTATATAAAAAATAATAATAAAAAAACTGAATCCATAACTCCATAACACTCGAGTTTCATTTCAATTATTTATTAGATGCTTCGTAATAACGCCCAACTTTAAAAAAAACATTTAAATATATATATATATATATATATATAATACATATATATATATATAATAAACTGACTGAAGATACTGTGCTTATCTGATACACTAATGCAAAAAATACCTCTCCTAATCATTTCATTTTTCATAGGAACAACCAACTAGTTATACGGATTAGGGTACTTACTACTCGCAAAATCCCAATGGGTTAAAAGGGTTCTCCGTAGCTTGGTAAACGGCAACGCCATCTAAATCAAGGAGAAATTCCACAACAAACCTCTGCGCCTTGTCAAGGAAGGCTAGGGGAGTAAACACCTAGAAACAAATCAGGAGCCGAGCCCTAAGTTTGTGATGCTGAAATCCAGTGCTTACCAACAAAACACCTCGACACTTAACAGTGCCAAATTGCAGTTGGGCGCTTTCCTTTCTTTGCCTTGGATCTGCAGTTGAAGCGTGGAGATAGGGAATTTGCTGATGGACAACAGCTCATCCACCATATGAACACGACAGGCTATGATAGTTAAAAAAACACTCACATACTCCAGCTAGTTTTCTCGTTAGAAAGTGAAGGCTGCCAACAATACATAATATTTATTATTATTATTTATATATTATTATTATGGAGATTTCAGTTGTCAGGCTGTCCTGTAACCGAAACTACGTTACGTTTATGTACTACCTGAGGAATTGTGTAAGTTTAATCAAGAATATTGATTTATAGCCAATCATTAATAAATAGAATAATGAATAATTAACGAGCAGTGTCTGAAAATATGATGATTTTGGGCCTTTAAAACACCTATGTTATAGTTTGTTTGTTTGTTTTGTTTACGGCATATTCAACCTCAGTGGGTCATTTAATGCCGATAAAGTTTTAAATAAAATCAATTCTTAATGGATAATACAATTTTTTATAAATACATTTTTCTATTTAACCCATAGATGGGACCTAACAGCTACTACCACTCCGGGTCAGAGTGGACCAGGAGCAATAAATGCATATATATATATATATATATATTAATATATATATAATATATATATATGTAGTATATTAAGAAATTTGAAAAAAACAACAGGTTTAATAAAGACTTGAGTGGTAAAGTTTTATTGGCGACGCTGCGTTGTTTCATCTATTAGATTAGATCATCTTCAGGGCATTTGTTGGTATAAAAAGGAAGGTGAGTAAAAATCTTTATCACAAGTTAATAAGCGAGAAAGCAAGCGAAGTTCTTGTTATTTCTCAGTCGTGTCAAAATTTGAAATCTGAAGAAGGACGCCGAAAATGATGGTTTGAAATATGACGTCAAATTATATAATATATATATTATATATATATATATTATATATTATTATATATTATATTATATATATTACCATGTTAAGGACCTTAGAGCCCTCATCTTGAAGCGATAGCGGCACAATGAGTGTGGCAGGTCCTGACTGTCGAGGGCTGGGCTTCTCACTCACGCATGTCGCATGCAAGTAGGAAGTCGAGAAGGGTTCATGGTGTCAGGAACATAAAAGCAAATTCGGACCATGGCCCTCTGCATTGCTTCACAACTTGAACTACTGTAAAATGCCTTCTGCTTCCTAGTATAAAAACCCTTTCCCAATGCATTCTTATAGTATAAAACTTTTCCCAATGCATTCCTATAGGTAAAACCCTTATTCCAATGATTCCTATATTAAACCCTATTCCAATGCATCTTAAGTTAAAACCCTTTTTCCAATTGCATTCCTATAGTAAACCATCTTTCAATGCATTCTTTATAATTATAACCATCTTTTCAATACATTCTAAATAAACCATCTTCCAATGGCATTCCTAAGTAAAACCCTATTCCAATTGCATTCTTATAATAAACCTTTTTTCCAATGTTATTCTAATTAGATAAAAACCTTGTCCAATGCATTTCCATAATAAAAACTCTTTTCCAATTGCATTGCCTTAATAAAACCTTCCTTCCCATGCATTCTTATAGTAAAACATCTTCCAAGCATCCTTTAAAAACGCCTTTTCCAATGCGAATTCCTATAGAAACCTCGTTCAAAGGATTCTACATAAAACCCTATCCAATGCTTCAATAATAAACCCTATTCCTAATGCATCTTAGTGAGAAGAGATAATAAAGGGTAGGGATTGATAGAGAAGAAAAAAGTGAGAGAAAGAAAGAAAGAAAAGAGTAATGAGATATGACATAATGTCTTACATGAAGTGGGAGAGAGAAGAGAGAGAGGAGAGAGAGAGAGAGAGAGAGTGAGAGAGAAGGAGAGTGAAGGGAAGAATGGAAAAGAGAGATAAAGGAAAAGAAGAAAAAAAGGGTAGGATGATAGAGAAGAAAAAAGTGAGAGGAAAGAAAGAAAGGAAAAAGAGTCAATGAGATTGACATATGTCTTACATGAAGTGGGAAGAGAGAGAGAGAGAGAGAGAGAGAGAGAGAGAGTGAGAGAGAGAGAGTGAAGGAGAAAAGGAAAAGAGAGATAAAACGAAAAGAAAGAAAAAGGGTAGGGATGATGAGAAGAAAAAAGTGACAGAAAGAAAGAAAGAAAAGAGTAATGAGATATGACATATGTCTTACATGAAGTTGGAGAGAGAGAGAAGAGAGAGAGAGAGAGAGAGGGAGAGAGAGAGTGTGAGAGAGAGAGAAGGGAGAATAGGAAGAGAATAAACGGAAAGAAAAGAAAAAGAGTAGGGATGATAGAGAAGAAAAAAGTGAGAGAAAGAAGAAAGAAAAGAAGTAATGAGATATGACATATGTCTTACATGAAGTGGGAGAGAAGAGAGAGAGAGAGAGAGAGAGAGAGGAGAAAAAGGAAAAGAGAGATAAAGAAAAAGAAAGAAAAAGGGTAGGGAATGATAGAGAAGAAAAAATGAGGAAGAAAGAGAGAAAGAAGAAAGAGAGAAGGAAGGAAAAAGAAAACAAGGAAAGAGAGAGAGAGAGGAAGTGAAAGAGAAGAAAAAGAGAGGGAAGGAAAAAAAGAGAAGAGAAAAGGGAAAAGGAAAGAAGAAAAAGAGAGAAGGGTAAAATCCCCCAATAGAGCCACCTGTTGACCGTGGGTCGTGACCCATGACCCCGGTGGCTGAGCAGTCCATGACATACAACACTCCACTTTGGCCCTTACTTAGGCTAGACGGGCGGTCGGAGAGGCTCTCATTAAATTCAATTTGTTTGTCACGTCAAGCATATCATCGTCAAACAAGGAACAAAAAGGAGTGAAAAAGAGAGGAAAGAAGCCAAAAGGAAGGAGAGACAACAGCAACTCCAGCAAGCATCACTGTTTGGTTGCAATCACTGCACCAGAGACTGCATTCAAAAAATTGGTTCTGTTCAATCCAACACGCAGTTGGCAGATAAAAAAATGGACACTACGCCATCGCTTTAGTTTGACGGAAGGATGACAACAACATTTTCTAAAATTCTTCTTCTCTCTTCTTAGTTTTCATCTTTCTTTCTTGTTCCAGTTTGCATCAGTACTGTCTTCTTTCTTCTTTCTTTCGCCATGGATATATTAAGCCATTTTATCGTCGTCTTCCTCTTCCCTCTTCCATACCTTTACCAAAATTTTGTTCTCTTTTTCTTTTCTTTTTCATTTTTTCTTTCTCATTTTTTCTTTCTTAGTTCAAATTTTATATTTGCTTTTCTTTCTTTCTTTCTTTCTTTCTTCCTTCCTTCCTTTCTTTCTACACAGTCCTCCTCTATAACTTTTTCAAAATGTTCTCTCTTCTTTTTGTTTCGTCTTTTCTTTCTTGTTTCAGACTTTTCATTCAACTTTCTTCTTCTTCTTCTTCTTCTTCTTCTTCTTCTTCTTCTTCTTCTTCTTCTTCTTCTTCTTTCTTTATTTCTTTCTTTCGCAACGGATATGTCCTTCTTCCATAACTTTTCCCAATTTTTTTCTTGTTCCCTTTTCATCTTTTCTTTCTTATTTCAGACATTTTTCTTTCTTTCTTTCTTTCTTTCTTTCTTTTCACTTTTTGTTCCATTCTTTCTTTCTTTCTTTCTTTCTTTCTTTCGTTCTTTTTACTTTTTGTTCCATTCCTTCTTCTTCTTTCTTTCCGTTCTTTCTTTCTTTTCATCGCGTCTTTCTTTTTCACTTTTTGTTCCATTTTATCTTTGTTATCTTTCTTTTATTTATTCTTTTTATCTTATCTTGTCTTTCTTTCTCTTTTCTTTCTTTCTTTCTGACTTTCCCTTTCTTTTCTTTCGCGGCCATACGATATATTAAACCACTTTAATTGTCGTGGCCTTTCCCTCCTCCTTTAATTTTCCAAAATGTTGTTCCTCTTTTTCTTCTTGTCCTTGTTCCCATACTTTCTTTCTAATATTCAGATTTTGTACATTTAACCCATGCTTCTTCTTTTCCTTTCTTTTATTTCTTTCTTTCTTTCTTTCTTTCTTTCACTCACAAGATATAGTAAAACCAGCATATCTCTATCCTACCTTTTCAAAAAAATAATTTTTTTTTTTTTTATTTTTTTCTCTTTCTTCTTTCCGTTTAGGTCTTTTTCTTTCTCTTTTCATGCTTTTATATTTACCTTCTTATTTTTTCTATTATTCATTCCATCTTTTTCTTAACACTTTATTTTGCACACAAAAATCTTTGTTTCTCGGTTTTTATTTTCCTCACTTCTCCTAGACAAAGATGTTTACCCCAAAGAAATTCAAGAATAGAAATGAAAAAACGAAAGAAACTCTTATTCTAATTCTTGTTATTCGCTTGTGCCGCCACGAAAATCAATCAAAATGAATTTCTTTTAAAATTTCCTTGCTAACCCGTTTATATAAAATATTGGCTGTGTCTCATAAAAAACAAAATGGCGGACAAGCAGCGAACATGGCCGAACTGTCGTCTGGATTATTTATATTCAAATAACATCTTCAATACAAACTATTCACAATTTTTATTGGTGGATCGAGAGGAGAAATCGATAGCGATCACTGTTGCAAATGCTGGGTTTTAGTAGAAAATTACAGTTACGTGAAAAGTAGGCCTCATCATAAAATCGAAGAAAGAGCAAAGACATAGGAAGGAAGGTGGGAAGGAGGGAAGGAAGGAGGAGGAAAGGAAGGGTGGGGGAAGGAGGGGAAGGAGGAAGAAAAGAAAGAAAGTAAAAGAATAAGAAAAAAGCGAAATAAAGAAAGAACCAAAAAAAGAAGGAAGGAAAATAAGAAAAGAGAAAGAAAGAAAGAAAGAAGGGAACGAACGAACAAAAGAAAGAAGGAACGGAAAAAAGGTAGGGGTAAGAAAGCAAAAGATGAAGAAAGAAAGAAAAGAAGGAAGGAAGAGAAGGAAGGAAGGAAGGAAGAAAGGAAGAAAGAAAGAACGGAAGGAAGAAACGAATGCACGAATGAAGAAAGAAGGATAGAAAGAACGAAATTAAAGAATAGAATAGAAAGAATGAACGAATGAAAGAAAGAAAGAAAGAAAGAAAGAAAGGAAGGAAGGGAAATAAAGAGAAAGGAATGAAAGAAAGAACTGAACGAATGAAAGAAAGAAGGAAGAAAAGAGAAAAGAAAGAAAGAAAGAAAGAATGAACGAATGAAAGAAAGAAAGAAAGAAAGAAGAAAGGAAGGAAAATAAAGAAAGAAAGGAAGAAAGAAAGAATGAACGAATGAAAGAAAAGAAGGAAGAAAGAACGAATGAAAGAAAGAAAGAAAGAATGAACGAATGAAAGAAAGAAAGAAAGAAAGAAAGAAAGAAAGGAAGGAAGAAATAAAAAAGAAAGGAAAGAAGAAAGAATGAACGAATGAAAAAAGAAGGAAAGAAAGAACGAAAGAAAGAAAGAAAGAAAGAAAGAAATGAAAGAAAGAAAGGGAAAATAGAAAGAGTAGAATGAACAGAACAAATTCAAAATAGTTTATTAATTAGGAAACGTGGAAGAAAATTTAAAGAAAAGGGAAGAAAGAAAGGAGGAAAGAATAGAAATATGAATAAACAGAAGATAAAAGAAAAGTAAAAAGAGATAGAAAAGGTAAAAGTGAGGAAAGGAAAGAAGAGAGAAAAGGAAAAGAAAGAGAGAGAGAAGAAAAAAAGAGAGAAAGAAAAGGAATAAGAAAGAGAGAGGGGGAAAAGAGAGAAAGAAAGGAATAAGAAAGAGAGAAAAGAAAAGAGAGACAGTGAAGGAAAAAGAGATTGAGAAGGGGAGAGAGGGGGGAGAGAGGAGGGGGGAGGGAGAGAGAGGGAGAGGGGGGAGAGAGAGGGGGAGGGAGAGACTTTGTAAGAAATAGAATAGATATAAGACACGAGGTTAAAAGTCCAAGAAAATATTGGTTCGTTGCCTAGCAACGTTGGTCGTTGGTTAATATTTTCGGATTTGCAAACACTGTATTTTCATGGCAAGGTAATTGGAATAAGATAAGACGTCGTCAGAATCGCCACCACCAACACCCGAACCCCCCCCCACAAAAAACAAACATTCTTCTCTTTTCTTTTCCTTTTATTGCTTTTCTTTTTTCTCTTTTCTTTTTCTCTTTTCTTTTCTTTCACTTCTCTTTTCTTTCTCCTTTCTTTTTCTTTCCTTTGTCTTTGTTTGTCTTTTTTCTTCCTCTTTTTTTCTTTTTTTTTCTCTCTTCTTTTTCTTTCTCTTTTCATTTCTTTTTCTTCCCTTTTTCTTTCTCTTTCTCTTTCTCTTCTCTTTCGCTTTTCTTTCTTTTCTCTTTCTCTTTCCATTTTCCTTCTTTTTTCATTCACTTTTCCTTTTTCTCTCTTTTGTTTTTCTCATTTCATTTCTTTTTTGTTTTAATCTTTATCTTTCTTTCTCTTTTTCTTTCACTCTCTTTTCTGCTCTCTCTTTCTCTCTTTTTCTCTTTTTCGTTTTCTTTCTCTTTCTCTTTCTCTTTTCTTTTCTTTTTTTTCGTTCACTTTTCTCTTATCTTTTTTCTTTCCTTTTTCTCTTTCTTTTCCTTTCTCTTTTCTTTCTCTTTTCTCTCTCTCTTTTTCTTCTCTTTTTTTTCGTTTTCTTTCTCTTTCTCTTTTTCTCTTTCTTTTTTTTTTTCGTTCTTTTCTCTTTTCTTTTTTTTTTTTTTTTTTTTCTTTTCTTTTCTTTTTCTTTTTCTCTTTTCTTTTTTTCTTTTTCTTTTCTCTTTTCTCTTTTTCTCCTCTCTTTTTCTCTTTTTCGTTTTCCTTCTCTTTCTCTTTCTCTTTTCTTTTCTTTTTTTTTCTTCACTTCTTTCTTTTTCTTTCTTTTTCTCTTTCTTTTATTTCTCTTTTCTTTTCTCTTTTTCTTTCTTTCTCTTTCTCTTTTTCTGTTTTCTTTCTCTTTCTTCTTTTTTCTTTCTCTCTTCGTTCTCTTTTCTTTCCCTTTATCTGTTTCTCTTCTCTTTTCTTTTTCTTTCTTTTTCTAATCTTGCAGAATGGTTTTGAGGTCTATTCACACTTGCACGGGGAAAAAAAGACAACGAATGTACAAAGACCAAAATCAGAATCTGGTTAAAAACGAAGAAATTATTAACGATCAAAAACCCTCAAACGCGACTGGAAGTAACTGGTGTGTGTACACGAGTGCGCTTGTGTGTGTGTGTGTGTGTGTGTGTGTGTGTGTGTGTACATTTGTATGTAATATATGTTAGTATGCAGGTACGTGTGTGCCTGTAGGAAATGTGAAAGGATAAGCAAAAATAATGTACATATTGGTTTACATTTGTTTATGTTGAATATATATATATATTATATATATATATATATATATATATTATATATATACGTAATGTATGAGTAGTGGCTTACCGGTGGGTACGAGTACGATCGTTGGAAGCGCACAGTATCCAGGGGTTAAGACCGAGAAAAAAAAAAATACAAAGTACTCAATACAATATAGAGAAAATTTATTTATAAAATGGCTAAAAGTAACCTACTCGAGTTTCATCGTCTGAATCGTCAGGGTTACATCCGCTGAATTAATCGAGTTTTCGATTAATATCAAGCATTCATCTATAAAAGATAAAACCCGTTTTAACGGACATACATGGTACCAACTGATATTAATCGAAAACTCGATTAATTCAGCGGATGTAACCCTGACGATTCAGACGATGAAACGAGTAGGTTACTTTTATCCATTTTATTATATATATAATTATATATATATTTATATATATATATAATGTGTGTGTGTGTGTGTGTGTGTGTGTGACCAAACAAAGAATTTTAGGAACACCAGGGAATGGGAGAGAAAGGGGTAAGAGATGAATTAAGAGAACGTAAGCGGAAAATAATTCAGCAAATCTCTTATCAAATTAAAATATTGCGTTGTTTAATAGTTAGAGTCGTAGGAAATGGACTGGTCGACCAGTGTTCAAATCCTGGACGAAGCTACAGTTCACATAGCTAAAGGTATTAAACCCTACAACTATGGGTAAATAGTAGGACGGACTGGGCTCTTTAACCTTGGTTAGGTAACCAGTCTAGGAGAAGGAAAACTCTGAATTCTAACTTCTTAAACTTCGCTTGGGGTGGTCACTACCAGAATAGGCTCAGTTTTATTAGTGATCTATTTCACTAATTTAAACTTAATTTAATTTATAATTTAAACTTAATTTGATAATCTCATTTAATTAATTTAATTTAATAATTTAATTTAATAATTTAATTTAAATTAAAACAAATTTGCTAAGAATTTTCGTATTAAAATGTTATTTATTTTCTTTTTAGATGTAAAATATTATTGTAACCCTAAACACGTAAGTGTTTTGAAACATAATTTTATTTTTCTTGAAGTTATTTTGTACATATGAAAAAATGTGAATTCAGTTCTAGTGTTTGAGTGAATGTGATAAAAAATAAATCCGTTTAATCTAATTTCTTTTTTACCCATAAAGATATAAAAATAAAAAGAATTACTGCGTTATTCGGACTATTGTCCTAATCTTCATTGTTATATGTACAACGTTTCGGCCGATATGCCCTCCGGCCTTCATCAGGTATTTCTCGTCAGACTCGGGAACCTTCTTTTCAGACTCTGGAACTTTCTTGTCGTAATCGGGAACCTTTGACAAGAAATACCTGATGAAGGCTGGAGGGCATATCGGCGAAACATTGTACAGATAACAGTGAAGATGAGGACAATAGTCCGAATAACGCAGATAATACTAATCATCAATCCTCGTCTCAAACATTCAGAGAAATAGTACAATAAAAAGAAGTTAAGAATTTAACGTATCCTTCCTTACGTAGTGGAAAATTTTGCGTATTAATTCAAACTAACAGGATTTGTGGATATACCACAGTATGATAATTTAATTATTAAAACGTTTTAGATGCTTACTTAAGAACTACTTGCTAAATAGTTCAATATGTAGAAAGTATAATAATCTTGATTTAACACCTAGCATCTTTTTATTTCTTTCTTTTCATCTTTTCCTTATGTTCGATTGAAGCAGATTAGTTAGAGCCTACTGTGAAGGAGATTATGATATATTGGTTGTAGAGTTATATTCAGATCTAAAATAGATATTGTTTCTCATCCTTACTGTTGCCGTAAATATAATTATTCGTAAGCATATTTGGAAACATACAATGTGTGTTATAAAAGTATCGAATGAAGCTGTGTTTACCAAGAAAGAAATGAACAATGAATGGAACGTTAATTTTTTGTCAGAATACAAGGTGTTATGAAAGTGCCGAGTTTGAAGCTATATTTACAAAGAAAGAAATGAACAATGAATGGAACGTTAATTTTCAGAATACAAGGTGTGTCATAAAAGTATCGAGATTGAGGCTGTATTTACCAAGAAAGAAATGAACAATGAATGGAACGTTAATTTTTGTCAGAATACAAGGTGTGTCATAAAAGTATCGAGATTGAAGCTGTATTTACCAAGAAAGAAATGAACAATGAATGGAACGTTGTTTTTTTTTCAAAATACAAGGTGTGTCATAAAAGTATCGAGATTGAAGCTGTATTTACCAAGATAGAAATGAACAATGAATGGAACGCTATTTTTTCAGAATACATGGTGTGTCAAAAAGTACAAAAAATCTCAATACTTTTTTTGACACACCTGGTACATATAATACGTATAAAGGCAATAATAATAAAGATTTTATAGTTTGGTTTGGTTTGTTTTGTTTTACGGCATATCAACCTCAATGGGTTATTTAATGCCAATAAAGTTTTGAAATAAATCAATTCTTAATGGATAGAAAATTTTTTTTATTAATACGTTTTTCTATTTAACTCATAGATGGGACTCTAACAGGTACTACCACTCCAGGTCAGAGTGAACCAGGGAGCAATGGTGATATAGAGGTGATCCACATTCCCCAAACCTCCAAAACTGGAATCTCACCATCAGATAGAGTTTAACGTCATTCCCAGGACATGTAAACCCGCAGCCACCGCCTTCTAGCACCCATATGATAAAAAGGGTTGGGACTTGCCATAAGGGCAATAGGATTGGGGCAATCATATAGGTGCTAGGGCTTGACGTGACCAGCCGATTGATCGGAGGTGGCCTCTCCGACCGCCCGTCTAGCCTAAGTAAGAGTCTAAGTGGAGTGTTGTAGGTCATGGACTGCTCAACCACCAAGACTCTGTCCTTAAGCATCACGGATCTCCACCCACGGCCAACAGGTGGTCCCATTTAGGGGAGTCTTACCCCTCTGCAGAGGTGCAGTCGGTACATTCTAACGCCCCATCGACAGGGCGAAAAGATGTTATAGAAATATCCCTCATAAAACCTATTATTATTGAATCAATCTACCCCGGTTATCATCATCATCATCATCATCATGTCGCGCATACAGCACGGGTATCCATGACAATCTTTCGCCAACCTTCCCTATCATTCATTACACCTGGTAGGTCCTCTGCGGAGCAACCAGCATCCTCGCATATTTGGTCAATGTAGGTCCTTGCTGGGCGCCCCACACTTGCATGTCCATGTGTTGGCTTCCACAGGAGAACGTCGCTTATGAGTTCATCCTTGCTTCTCCAGCAGTGTCCTGCATGTCTTGTCCGTCTCACTCGGATATTTTGTGAAATGGGGGGCATGTGACCGTACAGCTGTTTCCTTGTGGGGTGCTGCTTCCACGACTTGTTCAAATTTGCGCGCAGCATTCTTGTGCAGCTCCCATCTATCTTATTCTCAAGACGCTTTGTTAGGGTCCAGGTGGTGCAGCCATACAGCAGCACCGACATAACCACAGCCTACATTACCTACTACTCTAACCATTACACCACACGCCTCGAACATTCTCAACTGTCTCATTCTACTTAGTAGGATACTAAAATGTCCTCAGTAGGATACTAAAATGAATCTGGTGGTGAGGCTCTTGTTCTGGAGATCTTAGTGTATGAAGTACCAATTCATTGCAATTAATCCCAGGTTATTTCTGATCCGGAATGGTAGTACCTGGTTAGGGTTCCATCTATAGATCTAGTATATCTTTTTTTTTAATTACTAAATTTGTGCTACTCATGCGCTCAATAAATCAATTTAACACACGGAGGGGGGATTATTACATTTATTAATGCAGAATCAAACAAACATCGAATGTACAGACCATAAAAATGGCATATTACAAAAATTCAGAAAATTTGGCCGCCATCTTGGATTTCCGCCATATTGAATTTTTTAAAAACCGTAATTTTCACATTAAAATTAACGTAAACCTATAAAGAGACATATTGCATGCGCATTTGAAAACGGAAACAGAACAATAATAACGGGAGGATAATGACTATTTTTTACTATTTTTATGTCACGTGACTTTCACGGGCCATGCACAGGGTGGAGGGAGGGGCTAGATTTTAAAAGGGACAGATACAAATACTGAACATTATTTTAGTTTGTATTTCTCTAAATGTTTCTGAATTCTTGCGATGCCCCATTAAAAATCCATATGTAAAAAAAAGACAATCTGAAAAGAAAAATTAATGTCTCCTATTTAAAATACTAAATGCAAAAAAATTCCATGCTGATACCATTTAAATTTCATTTTTTAGTTATCTTCACGAATATAAATCAAATCTTCATTATTTTTGCTCAAAAACCAAGCCTTGGTGATATTTAATGTGTATATGTACTTTGTCGTTTATTGTTTTATTATCTAAGTTTCTTCCGGACATACATATACACAACTGCCCTTGATATGCCGTAAAATAAAACAAAAACAAATTATTAGCTAATGGAAACAATGTAACTGTGTGCAAACAAATGATTATTACTAAATAGAAATAGTTAGTTAAACTAATTAGTATAATTATTAATACTAGATATTGTTTTGTATGTTTCAGTTAGTTCTACCTGGGATTTCTTAAGGTTTTCTATTTTCTAAAATATTTGCAAAGATACAGATAGACATAATAACCCTAGACGGTTTGACATGCCGTTAAAGCCAATCAACTGTCTATCTGAATATTTGCAAAGATACAGATAGACATAATAACCCTAGACGGTTTGACATGCCGTTAAAGCCAATCAAACTGTCTATCTGAATATTTGCAAAGATACAGATAGACATAATAACCCTAGACGGTTTGACATGCCGTTAAAAATCTGTCTATTTGAATATTTGCAAAGATACAGATAGACATAATAACCCTAGACGGTTTGACATGCCGTTAAAGCCAATCAAACTGTCTATCTGAATATTTGCAAAGATACAGATAGACATAATAACCCTAGACGGTTTGACATGCCGTTAAAGCCAATCAAACTGTCTATTTGAATATTTGCAAAGATACAGATAGACATAATAACCCTAGACGGTTTGACATGCCGTTAAAGCCAATCAAACTGTCTCTCTGAATATTTGCAAAGATACAGATAGACATATGTATAGATAGATAGATGGAAAGATGGCTATGAAGATAGATATTGTTGGATTTTGTGTCAAGTATTCAACTCTGTTACAAGATGAATGCAAGACTAGAACTAGAGTTTGGTAGGTGGCTTGTATGGAGCTTTGGATTGTTCCATTATGAACTCAGGAAAGTTCATTTCCTGAGTTCTGATTGGCTGTTGGATTTCAGGGTTAGTAAGAACGTGGATAAGTACCCACTCTTCAGCCATTACTTTGCATTATGCCAGCAGCATGTAAGGACTGTATTAAGTTACAGCTTGCCTGTTGTTCTCGTCTACTAACTCGACGGTCGTTAGAACCCCACTGCGACGGTGAGTATCGTATTGTTTCTATATCTGGAGTATAACTTCTACAGATATTAAACTGACTGTTGCATTACGCTCTCCTTTGCGTGTTCTTCCTTTAATCTACTTACCTACATATCAGTGGATAAAGAGAAGGATTAATATATGCGTACGTGAAAGAAACGAAGAGAGGAAGGGGGAGAGAAGAGGGTACAGAGAGAGAGAGAGAGAGAGAGAGCGGACGAGAGAGAAGAGGGTACAGAGAGAGAGAGAGAGAGAGAGAAGAGAGAGAGAGAGAATCTATTTGTCAAACTTCTTCATGACTTGAAGGCAGCAAATCTTTCGGAATTGAGACGCTATAAAAAGGAGTTGACAGATTTATTGATTGGTCATTGATCTGTCTTTTATGATCGGCGTCGAAGGAAGTAAAGAGATCGATTAGAAGGGGAGATAAAGAAAAGGAGAGAGAGGGGAGGGGTAAAAAGGGGAGAAAGAGAAAGAGACCACGCTGCTGTACATTAAATCTACACGGTGGTCCAAAAGTCTTGTCAGCCATACATAGTTTTAACTTTCATTATTTTTTGTTCTAATAGTATATATATAAGTTATGGAAAATGGTGTCAGGCAAAATAGCGATGCAAAATTAAAATGAAAGAAAAGAAAGAAAGAAAATTGAAAAGGATGAAAAGAAGAAAGAAAGAAGAAAGAAAGAAAGAAAGAAAAAGAAAGGATAAAAGAAAGAAAGAAAGAAAGAAAGAAAGAAGAGAAAGAAAGAAGGTAATAGATAACACATAAGTATAAATCAAAAATAAGAAAGAAAGAAAGAAAGAAAGAAAGAAAGAAAGAAAGAAAGAAAGAAAGAAAGAAAGGATGAAAGAAAGATAGAAAAAAGGAAGAATATGGTAGCTGACAGAAATAGGTATGCAGAATTAAAAGAAAGAAAGAAAGAAAGAAAGAAAGAAGGTAATAGATAACATATAAGCATAAAATTAAAAAGAAAGAAAGAAAGGATGAAAAAAGAAAGAAAGAAAGAAAGAAAGAAGGTAATAGATAACATATAAGCATAAAATTAAAAAGAAAGAAAGAAAGGATGAAAAAAGAAGAAAGAAAGAAAGAAAGAAGGTAATAGATAACACATGAGCATAAAATTAAAAAGAAAGAAAGAAAGGAAAACAGAAAGAAAGGATGAAAAGAAAGAAAGAAGAAAGAAAGAAGGTAATAGTTAACACATAAGCATAAAAGAAAAAGAAAAGAAGAAAAAGAAAGGATGAAAAGAAAGAAAGAAAGAAAGAAAGAAAGAAAGAAAGAAGGTAATAGATAACACATAAGCATAAAATTAAAAAATAAAGAATTAAAGGAAAACAGAAAGAAAGAAAGAAAGAAAGAAAGAAAGAAAGAAAGAAATTATGAAAAGAAAGTTAGGAAGAAAGGAAGAAAATGGTAGCTGACAAAATAGGTATGTAGAATTAAAAGAAAGAAAGAAAGAATGGATAAATGAATGAATGAATGAAAAGAAAGAAAGGAAGAAAATAGTATATGTCAGAATTAAGGATAGACTCCTATAGGTCCTTATAATCATGCTCTACTTAATGTATTGAACACTGTCTACACATACAACTTAGAAAACTCCCCCGGCGTTTTTTTTTCTATTTTGGCCAATACATACGACACTGATGATTAATTTCAGAAAATACGAATGTGCCGCTCTTTTCTTTTTAAAAAAAAACTTTTCCCCGTATATCATTTTGAAAGTTAGGAAAAAAGGAAGAAAAATGTTAAGAAAGGATGAAGGAATGAATGAAAAATGCTAACAGAAAACAAATAGGTATACAAAAATAAAAAATAAAATAAAAAATAAAATGAGGAAAGCTCAAAATAAAAGAGGAGAAAGAGAGAAGAATAAACAAGAGAAAGAAGAAGGAAAAAGGAAAAAGGAAACAATGAAACAAAGAATGAAAAATGAAAGAAAATGAGAAAAACATTTAAATTGAAAGAGTTGAATGTGAAAAAAAACGAAAAAGAAAAAAAACAATGAAAAAGAGTAAGAAAAAAAGAAAAAAAAAGAATGATCAAAAGCACAACACGCAGAATAGCAGATGGCTTACATACAGCCCAAAAGGACACTCCTCGTGGCATGCAGCCTAAATTTCCCCAAACTGTGATGGTTTTTGGATGTGTGTTCTCTGAGGGGGATGGGATGCCTCTGCATTTTTTAGAGAGGGTATCAGGTTGAATTCAGATGCCTACGTGCAGTTGCTAAACACTGTAGTCAAGCCCTGGATAACATGGTAGGCCATATGTATGGCAGCCGGATTCGGCCCCCTGCCACACCTCTGGGAAAAGTCAAAAATGGTTGTCGGCGAATTTTCAGCCCCAATGTTTGGTCTCCGAACTCCCCAGATCTTAACCCCATGGATTATTAAGTGTGTGGCGCTATTGAGGAAGACATCAATCGCCGTGCAAATACTACAAAATCTCAGTTAATCGACAGAACTAAGGTAGTTTTTAAGACCCTTCCCAGGGAAACTATCAACCTGCTCCAGGTTCCGGAGCAGGATTGAGGCTGTGATCGACGCTGATAGCGGTTATTTTGAGTAAAACTTGTTGACAGTAGTTTAATTTCCGTGCCTGTTGAATTTCTTTACAATCCATTAAATTTTGTAAATAGTAATATTTGAAACGATATAAGTAAAAGTAAAGTCGTCGGGGTGGCCTAAAGTCGGTATCAGCCAGTCAGCGAGGGAGTTTATCCCTTTTTCAATAGCGCTAGACCAAGGAAATTGTTTTGGCGTCTGAGGTGGAGCGCCACACCTACCATCAGCTCCTTACTTTACCACACAGACCCTATGCTACTCATACGCTGAGTTGGCGAGGACCGGCATCGAACTAGGAACCTTGTGGTTTCTAGCCGAACGCTCTACCGACTGAGCGAAATTGCTCATAAAAAAGACTGACTTTGACATTAAATAATCCAACAAGTTTTTACATGCCATTAAACCAACTAATTATTCATGCCCTTGTATAAGACTAAGTTTAGTAAATATACTGCGGACTGAGAGAGTTGTGTACCTATATCAGAGCCAGGATCTTGGATACTGTTTTTTCAAGGCAAGCCAGCCCTCCCTAATCAGTAAATTGGTGCAACACAATCTTCCTACACCCTATTTCTGGGTATTTTTGTCCTGGCCCCTTATGAAACTGTTAAATTTCTTCCGAACACTCTGTATATGAAAATAACTATAAAAATATATTCTCTAGTCAGATTCGTTCTCTGTCCTACTATCATTAACAAATAAAAAAAACTGGAAAACCCTCTCATCATTAAGCTCCTGAATAGATTCGACTCGATGTCTAACCCTAAGGAGATTATGATATGCTGGATCCCAAGCCATATAGGAGTGAGGGGGAAATGAAAGAGCTGACTCTGCAGCTAAATCGGCTCTAGATTTGATCCCAGACAAGTCCAAGATACCATATACTGACTTGAAACCTAAAATTAATAGATTCCTTCATACAAAATGGCAACAACTCTGGAATAACAACATCCACATTAAACTCTTCCTAATCAAACCCATCTTGGGAGGCTGGAAACCAACTTTAAGGAAGTCTAGAAAGGAACAAGTCATTATGTCCCGATTACGCATTATATACTCAAAAACAAGAACAACAACCACAATGTGGAACATGTCAAACACCTTTGACAGTTAAACACTTATTCATGGAATGCAGGGTTTTTTTTGCTCACATCAGAAACCGTTATTTTAAAGCAAACAATATGAAGGATCTGTTTGAAAATGTCAACATGGAAGACATTCTCTCCTTTTTGAGGGAAATAAAATTATACCATAGAATATAGACATGAAACAAATCAATACCATACAACATGATCCCCAATAATGCTAACACCTTGTTAAAACCAATTACTAAAAAGTATAAATATAAATATACGATATGTATCACTTCCTGACCGTTAGGCATGACATAACCGCAGATGGGTTGATATGCCATTAAAATCAATAAGCAATTAAAGAATACCATCAGGACAGTCCTATAGTTGCTAGGGCTTGGCCTGAGCAGCCGATTGACCAGAAGGACCTTTCCGAATGCCAGTGTGGCACAAGTAAGAGCAAAAGTGGAGTGTTCCATGTCACGGGACCAACTAGTTCCAAGGTCACAGATCGCTCAGCTACGACAATCCTGTCCTCAGGGATTACGAGTCACAACACACGGCCAACATGTGGCCCCATTAGGGGGGCGTATTACCTCACAGCAGAGGTGCAGTCTATTTATGCCACAGCCCTAGTCAACTGGGTGGAGGAGATCCGTGTCGTTAGTATGACATCATGATGATGCTGGTGATGATATATATATATTATATATATATATATATATATATAATATTTTTGATGTTTGTTTATTTTTTAGAAGCATTGTTGAATAAAGTATATATTATTATTTATATTTTTGCTTGAAGGCAATTACAATGCGTATATCGCATAAAATTCGATGATTATAGAAGATAATAATGACAAGTGAATTTCGGTAAAGAATTATTCTGTGTGTAGAACATCGTACAGACTGTTTCAACTTGATCAATAAAGTTGAAACAGTCTGTACGATGTTCTACACACAGAATAATTATTTACCGAAATTCACTTGTCATTATTATCTTCTATAATTAGCGAATTTTATGCGATATACGCATTGTAATTGCCTTCAAGCAAAATATGAATAATAATAATAATAATAATAATATATATATATATATATATATATATATATATATATATATATATATATATATATACCACGAGCCGGTCAATTTTTAGGCAATATTTAACAGGTTTTAATTCAGTTTTCCTTCTCCTAGACTGGTTATCTAACCAAGGTTAAAGAGTTCAGTCTGTCTACTATTTACCTCTAGCTAGAGGGATACTTGCTGGATACATACCTTTCCAAGGTTAAAATGCAGACAGTCTCGTCAAAGATTTGAACTCGGGTCGACAGGTCCATTTCCTACGACTCAAGCCATTGCACCGCGCGTGGGGATGATATAAAAACTAAAGTAAGTAAAATTGTCGGGGTCTATCCCCTTTTCACTAGCGCTAGAGGATTGGTTTTTTTTAGCGTCTGAAGTGGAGCGCCACTCCTACCATCAGCTCCTCGCTTTAGCGCACACAGATCCCTGTGCTATTCATGCGCTGGGTTGGCGAGAGCCGGTATCGAACCAGAAACCTTGTGGTTCCTAGTCGGACGCTCTACCGACTGAGCTAAACTATTAGATAACATCTTTGTTGTCTAAGGCTGCCGATTACGTCATGAAGCCTCCCGGGTTCGACTGAGGTGGGGCGCCACACCTATCATCAGCTCCTCACTTTACCGCACAGATTCCTGTGCTATTCATACGGTGAGTTGGCGAGGGTCGATATCGGACCAGGAACCTTGTGGTTTCCAGGCGGACCGACCGAGCTAAAAACAACTTCAGATATTCATTAAATTATAAATTTAATTCGGCCTGTTGGCCTCGTCAGTTTTGACAGCAATATGAATAAATAAATGAATAAATAAATGAACGGATATAGTTAGACTTTTTTAAATGAGAGAGAGAGTCAGATAGTGTCGTGTTGAATTATATACATTATTGTGGCATACCCATGCGAAGGCCGGTGTGGCGTTACTTTCGTATTTGCCTGGAGAGTTGTCTGCCCGTTTGGTTTGCTGGTTCCCGCTAGGGGCCTGTTATATTTAAGCGGCTTGTTTGAACGTCTCTTTTTCTTTTCCGGTTGCTCGACCTACGAGACACATGGCTTAGACACGGTCTACCCCTTCTCGTTGGGGTTTTGGCCCCCCTTACATTACTGTAAGTGATTTATACAGCATGCACTATTCTTAGTCTCATGTCTGTACTTTTATGTTTTTTCCATTCATGAATGTGTCTTTATGTATGTTTATGTACACCTCCATGTATTATGTACCCTGTTAATTCTTGTGCTGTATATAAAATGTTTTGTCTATCAACCTTTGTCGGAGTTTTATCTTCTCTCTATATTCTCTCTCTTTTCTTTTCTCTCTTTTCTCCTCTCTTTTCTTCTATCTATATTCTCTCTCTTTTCTTATCTCATATTCTCTCTCTTTTCTTCTCTCTTTTCTCTTCTCTTTTCTTCTCTCTCTTTCTCTTCTCTTTCTTCTCTTCTATATTCTCTCTTTTTTCTCTCTCTTTCTCTCTCTTTTCTTCTCTCTATATTCTCTCTCTTTTCTTATCTCTATATTCTCTCTCTTTCTCTCTCTCTCTCTTTTCTTCTCTCTTTTCTTCTCTCTTTTCTTCTCTCTATATTCTCTCTCTTTATCACTTTAACCCTTACAACCGGTGACTACCCGAAGTGATGAACACGTTTTTTGAAGGCTTTGGAACTTTAATTCTTACACCGGTATCGAACCTGAAACCTTGTGGTTCCTAGACGCTCCGACGATATAGCAAACAAAAACCCCCAGCTCATTTAATCACCAAACAGAAAGTCGACTTTCGCATCGGCGATTTTCATTTCTTCGTCTAATTAAGAGTTACTCGATTGAGAAAAGACGGTTTTCTACTGCGTATTGATCGGAGAAGCGTTTGCACTGACAAAATCCTTCAACCTACACTGCCTCTCCAAAACTTGGTTTGTCTAGTTTTCTTGATTTTAACGGCATATCAACCCGTCTGGGGTTATGTCATGCCTAACGGTTAGGAAGTAATATATGTTGTATATTTATATGGGCCATATGACCTTTAGGCACCCATTTTGGGATCTCGATCCATAAGTACATTTTTTCCATTTACACCGTCAAAATCCAGTTGTTTGCACTGACAAAATCCTTCAACGTACACTGCCTCTCCAAAACTTGGTTGGCTGGTTTTATTGATTTTAACGACATATCAACAGGTCTGGGGTTATGCCATGCCTAACGGTTAGGAAGTAATGCATGTTGTATATTTATATGGACCATATGACCCCTTTTGCGATCTGGATTCATAAGGACATTTTTTCCATTTACACCGTCAAAATCCGGTTGTGTGTTAGGGGTTAGGGTTAGGGGTTAGGGTTAGAGTTAGTTTTATAATTTTTTTAAAATCTCTAAACATCGTCTGTTAACAAACAATCGGATTTTGACGGTGTAAATGGAAAAAATGTCCTTATGAATCGAGATCGCAAAAGGGGTGCCTAAAGGTCATATGGTCCATTTATATTTATACTTTTTAGTAATTGGTTTTAACAATGTGTTAGCATCATTGGGGATCATGCTGTATGGTATTGATTAAAATCATGTCTGTATTCTATGATATAAATTTATTTCCCTCAAAAAAGGAATATATATATTTACAAACCCCTCCGCACGAGCAGGATGTGACACAAGGGCAATTTCTTAAGCGGAGTTCAACAGGTTTGAATTCAGAGTTTTCCTTCTCCTAGACCGGTTGCCTAACCAAGGTTAAAGAGTCCAGTCTGTCCTACTATTTAACCATAGCTGGAGGGAGAGTAGGATTCATACGTTTCCCAAGGGTATTAGCGCTAAGTGAAAATGCAATTACCAGGAATTGAACTCGGGGCGACGAGTCCATTTCCCATGACTTTAACCATTACACCACGCACTTCCAAAAAAGGAATATATATCCTTAAAGTGTCTGGAAACCACAAGGTTCCAGGTTCGATACCGGCCCTCGCCAACTCAGCATATGAATAGCACAGGGATCTGTGCGGTAAAAATTTTCTCCAAAAACTATATGAACGCTTGCCTCCCCCTATCCTATAAAAAATGGAAGATTTCACATTCGATATACAAATTTTACGTATGACATTGTTGTTGTTGTTGTTGTTGCTTTTCTTCTTCTTCTTCTTCTTCTTCTTCTTCTTCTTCTTCTTCTTCTTCTTCTTCTTCTTCTGTTAGAACACTGTCTTTTTTGTTCACTCCTGCTTTCGCTTTTCTTTCACAGTCCTTCATATTTTTTTCATCTTTCTTTCTTTCTTTCTATATGTGGTTTCCCATTTTATTCTTTTAGACCGTTTTTCATTCGCCTGGCTTTCTTTCTTCGATTTTCTTTCTTTTTGTATTTGCTTTCCCCTTTAATTGTTTTAAGTATTGTTTTTCGTTTTCGTCTTACTTCCTTTCTTTCTTTTCTTCTTTCTCTTCTGTGCTTGCTTATTGTTCTCAGTTATTTATTTCTTCGTTTTTTTCTTTCTTTCTTTCTTTTCTCTAATTTCTGTATTTGCTTTCACCTTTTATTCTTTTAGATTTTTTCTTTGTCTTCTTTTTTCACTTTTATATTTTTTTATATTCTTTATATTCTTTTATATTTCGTTTTTTTATATTTCTTTTTATTCTTTATATTCTTTTTATATTCTTTTTATTCTTTTTATTCTTTTTATATTCTTTTATTCTTTTTATATATCTTTTTTATATTCTTTTTTATATTCTTTTTATATTTTTTTATATTCTTTTTATATTCTTTTATTCTCTTTTTATATTCTTTTTATATTCTTTTTATATATCTTTTTATATTTTTTTATATTCTTTTTATATTTTTTAATTCTTTTATTTCTTTTATATTCTTTTTATATTCTTTTTATTCTTTATTCTTTTTTATATCTTTTTATATTCTTTTTATATTCTTTTTTATATTCTTTTTATATTCTTTTTAATTCTTTTTATATTCTTTTTATATTCTTTTTTAATTCTTTTATATTCTTTTATATTCTTTTTATTTCTTTTTATATTCTTTTATATTCTTTATATTCTTTTATATTCTTTTTTTATATCTTTTTATATTCTTTTTATATTCTTTTATATTCTTTTATTTCTTTTTTATTCTTTTTTATATATTCTTTTTTATATTCTTTTATTCTTTTTTTATATTCTTTTATATTCTTTTTATTCTTTTATATTCTTTTATATTCTTTTTATATTCTTTTTATATTCTTTTTTATATTCTTTTTATTCTTTTATATTCTTTTATATTCTTTTTTATTTCTTTATATTTTTTTTATATTTTTTATATTTTTTTATATTCTTTTTATATTTTTTATATTCTTTTATATTCTTTTTTATATTCTTTTATATTCTTTTATATTATATTCTTTTTTATATTCTTTTTATATTTTATATTCTTTTTTATATTTTTATATTCTTTATATTCTTTTTATATTCTTTTATATTCTTTTTATATTCTTTTTATATTCTTTTTATATCTTTTTTATATTCTTTTTTATATTCTTTTATATTCTTTTTTATATTCTTTTTTATATTCTTTTTATATTTTTTTATATTCTTTTTATATTCTTTTTTATATTCTTTTTTATATTCTTTTTATATTCTTTTTATATTCTTTTATATTCTTTTTATCTTTTTATTTCTTTTTATATTCTTTTTTATATTCTTTTTATTTTTTTATATTCTTTTTATATTTCTATTCTTTTTATATATTCTTTTTATATTCTTTTTATTCTTTTTTATTCTTTTTATCTTTTACTTTTATTCTGTATTCTCCATTTTCTTACAATTGTGTAATTTTTCAAAGCCTCCACCTTTCTCCTTTCTTCTTCTCCTTTTCTATAGTAGTCCTCTCAAAACTCATGACCTTCATCATCTCGTCACAATATGAAGAAGTATAAAGTATGTTTTGTGATGTACTAGTTAGAGTCGTAGGAAATGGATTCGTCGACCCGAGCTCAAATCCTAGGCGAGGCTGTTTGCATTTCACATAGTTCTAATACCCTTAGAAAAAGCATGAATCCATATATTCTCCTTCCAGCTATGGGTAAATAGCAGGGGAACTGTGCTATTTAACCATGGATATGTAACCAGTCTAGGAGAAGGAAAACACTGAATTCAAACCTGTTAAACTCCGCTTAAGAAATTGACCTTGTGTCACATCCTGCTCGCGCAGAGGGGTTGGTAAGCATATATATAAAGTCCTTCATATTTTTTTTTTCTTTTTTTCTTTTTTTTTTTCCTTGTTTTTCTTTGTATTTCTTTCTTTCTTTTTCTTTTTTCGTTTTTCTTGTTTTTTCTTTCTCTTTTTTCATTCTTTCTTCTCTTTTCTTTCTTCGCTTATATTCATTTATTCATATTTCTTTCTGTTTTATATTTCTTTCGTTATTTTCTTTCGTTCTTTTCTTCCTTGTTTTTTCTTTCTCTTTTTTTCTTTTTTCAATTTTTCTCGTTTATCTTTCTTTGTTTCCTTTCTTTATTTTCTTTTCTTTCATTTTTTCTTTCTCTTTTCTTTTTTCTTTTTTTCTTCGTTTATATTCTTTCTTTCTTTCTTTCTTTCTTTTTCTTTTTTTTCCTTTCATTTTTTTCTTTCTCTCTCTTTCTTTTTCCTTCATTTCTTCGTTTATATTCATTTCTTTATATTTCTTTCTTTTTTTTTCTTTCTTTTTCATTTCTTATTTCTTTATTTCTTTATATTTCTTTTTTTCTTTTTTCTTTTCCTTTCATCATTTTTTCTTTCTCTCTCTTTCTTTTCTTCACTTTTTCTTCGTTTATATTCATTTCTTTATATTTCTTTATTTCTTATTTTTCTTTTTTTCTTTCTTTCTTTCTTTCTTTTATCATTTTTTCTTTCTCTCTCTTTCTTTTTTTTTCTTTCTTCACTTTTTTCTTCGTTTATATCATTCTTTATATTTCTTTCTTTCTTTCTCTTTTTTCTTCTTCTTTTCCTTTCATTTTTTTCTTTCTCTCTTTCTTTTTTCCTTCACTTTTTCTTCGTTTATATTCATTTCTTTATATTTCTTTATTTCTTTATATTTCTTTTTTTTCTTTTTTTCTTTTTTTCATCATTTTTCTTTCTCTTTTTCTTTCTTCCTTCATTTTTCTTCTTTATATTCGTTTATATTCATTTCTTTATATTTCTTTCTTTCTTTCTTTTTCTTTTTCTTTTCCTTTCATCATTTTTCTCTCTCTCCTTTTTTCCTTCACTTTTTTCTTCGTTTATATTCATTTCTTTATATTTCTTTATTTTTTATGTTTTTTTTATTTATTTATTTCTGAATAAAACCTACAGTCTTTACTCCTAAGAAAGAAAAAAACCTACTAATTAATACTTTTGTGATCGCCCTCGACACTACACTATCTTCCGGTTAGTCGAGGAAACGTCCTGAAAAACAAGAATTCTCGTTCATTTTTCGATGGATAAATACGACGTAATTAACACGGCATTTGCAAACAAGAGAGAAAGAAAAAAAATAATCTTTTCATGGTCACTTGAAAGGAAAGAAGCCTGGTCATCACGCATGCGCGCTTTCACATCAAAGAAAAATATCCTCTTCATTTTTGTGTTGATTTTTTTTATATAAGTTTAATTCAGCGAATCTCTTCTCATTTGACCAAATAAAAAACACCGTTTTATGTGTTAGAAATTTACTCCGAAAATGTCTTACTAGGTCTCTGCTGTTCTTCACAGACTCACTGAATAACGAGAGAGAGAGAAAGACAGATATACAGTCACATTGGAATTAAATCATTGTCTCGAATCGTCTAATACAGGTGAGATTAAACGCGCTTAAGAGTGATGTCAGGAGACAGTTTCTCTTCGTGACAACACAGATTTATAGCCTTACTAGAAGCGGCTACCCGGCATCGTCAGGGTAGAGGTGGTATTTTTTAAAAATTAGTCCCGCAGATCCAATATTACTGAATCGTGAGTTGAATCCTCATGGGATGACCCATTTAAATCCCTATGTAAAAAAAAATAGACCTTGCATTGATCCAGCTACTCTGAAAACAAATGTTAATGTCTACTATCTAAAATATTAAATGAAAAAAAATCCATGCTGTTATCATTTAAATTTTATTTTTTAATTATCTTCACGAATATAAATCAAATCTATATATTTTTGCTCAAAAACCAAGCTCTGATGATATTTTTTCCCGGTCCACCTTCTTATCTACCAGAATAAAAGGTATAGAAAGAACATAAAAAAACGAAAAAGAAAGAAAGAAAAACACGGAGAGAGAGAGAGAGAGAGAGAGGGAGAGGAGAGGAAGAGAGAGAGAGAGGAGAGAGAGAGAGAAGGGGGTAGTAAATTCGGGGAATATTTTCTAATTTGACCAAATAAAAAAACGCCGTTTAAAAGTTTATTTTAAAAAAAGTCTTACTAGATCTCTCTTTCTTACACTTACTTACTCACTCACTCACGAGAGAGAGAGAGAGAGAGAGAGAGAGAGAGAGAGAAAATGTAGAGAGGAGAGAGAGAGAGTAATTTCAGGGAATGTCTTACTAGGTCTCTCCTTCTCTATCACACACACACACATATATATATATATGCGTGTGTGTGCGCGCACGCGCGTGTGTGTGCATATAAATAAATAATATATCATATTGCATATATATATCATATTGTATCAGAGATGCAGTTAGGTACTCGTACTGTGTCCCTGACCCACAAAAATCTAAAAGGACGCAGTACAATTGTATCTATGCGTCCCAATGTTTTCATTTTTCTTCCCTCACGATTTCAAGCCAACAGTAAATATATTTCAATAGTTTCTTAGAAACGAATTACACAAGATAGCTTACAAGGTAGGGGTTATACGGCTTTCGATTGGGACTCATAAATTTTCCTGGGGACTCATTCAAAGCAAATATGTGCGTCCCAGGACGCACTAAATAAAAAATCTAACAGCATCACTGTTGTATTATATTAAAAAAGTAAGGTTGGTGAAGTGGCCATTTGTCAGTATCAGTCGGACAGCGAGGGAGTCTATCCCCTTTTAAACTAACAGTAGACCAGGGAGATTGTTTTGTGTCTACGATGAGACACCACACCTACTATCAACTCCCTACTTTACTGCACAGATGCAAGGTGTGCTACTCATCCGTTGAGTTGGTGAGGGCCAGTATCGAACTAGGAACCATGTGGTGCCGACGAGGATGCACTACCGACTAAGTTAACCCGGTGACGAATATATATTGAGTATACATTACATATTATATATGATACTATACTATATATATATATATATATATATATAATATATATACATATATACATATATATATATATATATATATATAATACATATATATACATATATATATACATATACATATATATATACATATATATACATACATATATATATATATATATATATATATATATACATATATATATATACAAATATATATATATATATATATACATATACATATATATATATACATATATAATACATATATATATATATATACACACACACACACACACACACATATATATATATATATATATATTATATAATATATATATATATATATTATATATATGCATGTAGAATTAAACAAAAGATACATCTCTTGTTTAAACAATTTTATTTTGATCTTTTCGAGTTTTCTGGCCAACTTTTTAGTATTTGGGTCGAATTCATGGATAAGTCCACCAAAATTAAGTCCCGAGTACTTTCGGCACTTCGAAGTGCCATCATCAGGGGTGATGTGTTCCAGTTTTTTTTTTAATTATACTAATGTGGAGGCTGGAAGGAGAAGAATTGATGAGAAAGGTGTTATAGGCATTTTAAAATGTGTGTACTGCATTGGAAATTAATTTTGTTTAAGGATGGTTTGTATTGTTTTATGTATAGAGCTTCTAGTATTTGGTATATATATATATATATATATATATATATATATTATATATATAGTTGCTCACGTCCACTCGACTGAGTAGACCATCGCACTCGACTGAGAGCAAGAATGTATTTGACTTAGTGCACCACCACACTCGACTGAGTTGATCATCTCACTCAAATGAGTGTACCATCTCACTCGAACAAAAGCAAGAGTGCACTCAACTGAGGGAACTATCTCACTCGAATGAGTAGAGATCATCTCACTCGAATGACAGCAAGAGTGCATTCGATTAAGTGGACCTACTCATTCGACTGAGGGACTCGATTCAGTACAAGAATATACTCAACATTTTATAGCCGTGCGGCTTTCAAATCACACACCCGATGTGAAGCAATGCACAACATGTCAGCGTACCAACTACCACTATACTAGCCACCACAGACGGTGACTTTTTTCACGCTTCGGTTACGTGTCAAACTAGCACGTACCAAAATGCTACAAAACTTTTTGAGTCACTTTAGTTATACAATGAACACGTGATCATAAGTTACCAGCCTGTTTTTGCTTTGGAGGAGGGTGATTAGTAATGCCATCCACGGTAAATACGGAATCGGTGGAGGTAGGGAGAGGGGCGTTTCTATCAAATCTTCTGTAATGTCCGAATTAGGATTGTACGTTTTCAAGGGGGAGGTTGGGCGGATCTGGTTTCGAACTGTTTGTGCCAAAATAGAGCTGTTATATAATATAATAAATAAATTTATAAAGGTTTTACATATCTATTTATTTGGTGACAAAGGAACATTCACGACCATATTGGTTTCATGCGAGGCAATCGTCAGGTGAAGGTGTTATAAATGCATGTGTAACATCTTCACCTGACGATTGCATTGCATGAAACCAATATGGTCGTGAATGTTCCTTTGTCACCTAATAAATAGATATGTAAAACCTTTATATATTTATTTTATTATATTATATAACAGCTCTATTTTATATGAGCACTCTACCAATAATACTGCCTTTGGTACACCATTCCAGCAAAAGCTGAAACAGTGACCATCACACACACATTATATATTATATATATATTATATATATATATATATATATATATATATATATATATCGGTTACGTGTCAAACTAGCACGTACCAAAATGCTACAAAACTTTTTGAGTCACTTTAGTTATACAATGAACACGTGATCATAAGTTACCAGTCTGTTTTTGCTTTGCAGAAGGGTGATTAGTAATGCCATCCACGGTAAATACGGAATCGGTGGAGGTAGGTGGGGGGAGGGGCGTTTCTATCAAATCTTCTGTAATGTCCGAATTAGGATTGTACGTTTTCAAGGGGAAGGTTGGGCGGATCTGGTTTCGAACTGTTTGTGCCAAAACGCAGAAGAGATGATTTCAATTGGTCAACACAATCCCAATGAAAACTCTTACAATGAACTGGTGTTTACGAACTTCGTGATCCGCTTACGAAACTAAATCTGCCAGAAGGCATAGGTCTCTTTGTACATCCTATAAAAACAATGTCCTATCTTCAGCCAACCAGTCCAATACTCTTACTAAATGGGGAAGCAGACAGCTGAAAGGTAGGCAGAGGTCAGATTTGTGAGAATTTCTTATTTTTTCATACAATTTAAATAAGAATACTTGAAACTATACAACAATGTATGAATTATTAAAATTAAGATCGGGGATATTGAAACTATACAACAATGTATGGATTATTAAAATTAGATCGGGATACTTGAAACTATACAACAATGTATGAAATTATTAAAATTAGATCGGATACTTAAACATACAACAATGTATGAATTATTTAAAATTTAGATCGGGATACTTAGAAACTATACAACAATGTATGAATTATAAAATTAGATCGGGATACTTGAAAACTATACAACAATGTATGAATTATTAAAATTAGATCGGCGATACTTAAAAACTATACAACAATGTATTGAATTATTAAAATTAGATCGAAATACTTAAAAATTATTATGGTTCAGAAAGAACTGAGAGTACTTGGTTTACCAATTATAACTATTTCGGACAACTGATTAACGCCTTTCATATGACTAGAATCGGCTACGCAGCGTCGCCTGGGTAGAGGCGGGGTAGCAAAAAAAGTTAGTCTCGCAGATCCATTATTACTGAATCATGAGTTGTATCCTCGTAGGATGCCCCATTAAAATCCCAATGTAAAAAAAAAGACCTTGATTTGATTCAGTCACTCTGAAAAGAAAAATTATTGTCTACTATTTAAAATCTTAAATGCAAAAGAAATTCTATACTGTTATCATTTAAATTTTATTTTTATCTTGAACAACAGTGTGCAGATTATTAGTATCAGATAGGAATACTTGAAACCATAAAACGGTGTCTAAATTATTATTACTAGCAAATATATGCACCCTCCGGGTGCAAGTATTTAAGTTTTAATGTAATAAAATATCATATTAAATTAGAAAGGCCAATGAAACTGAATAAAAATGCAGATAACATGATTTGGAACAGAGGGGGTATGATTGAAAAATAGAACAACTTTGAAACTAACTCTTCCATCATTTTCAATTACTCCTATTCCTAATTTAACTATTTAGTTAAAATAGGAAGTAAAGAATAATATTACAGTTATTTCTTTTTGTTAAGGGATTTCTTTTAAGATTTACTGAAGAGAATTTTGCTCATATTCAATAAGATAAAACTAAACAATTAGAAATCAATAATATTAAGCACATATTTATTAAAATCAATTTTTTTTAAGATCAATATGCAAATTAGCCTTCCCATTCACACTGTAAACCGCTATTTTGTTGTATATATAAATACAAACTGCATGTTATTTGTATGTTCAACAGTCTTAATGATGTAAAACAATTTTATTAATAATTGAGGTTTAAATAAAAATAAAATCATGGAGAATGGGATGCACATAACAAAGGGAATTGTGGTTTGTATAGTAATATAGTTTCGGTTACAGACAGAAAAACATACAATCTCCATTATAATAAGATTAGATAGGAATATATAAGACTATACAACAGTGAGCAGAATATTCGTATTAGATGAGAATATTTGATATCTGGCCCAGTTGACAGGGTGCTAGCAGTGATGCTGATAGCTTTTTGATCGAGTGCGTCCTGGGACGCACACGTTTCCTTTGAATGAATCCCCGGGAATATTAATGGGTCTCAACTAAAGTTTCTTAATGAATAGTTTTTTTTTTAATTTATGATCGGGGAAAACAACTAAGCCGGCTAACCCTTACCTTGTAACCTATCCTCTGTAATTCATTTCTAAGAAACTATTAAATGTATTTATAGTTAGCTGGAAATGGTGGAGGAAGAAAAAAGAAAAAAAGAAAAACACTGCGATTCATGGATACGATATTACTGCGTCCTTTTAGATTTTTAAACGCCAGGGTCACAGGACGCGTACCTATCATTATCTTTGTGCTAGTCTTTTGAGTAAGGATATTTTATTCAAAAAAGAAAACATTGGGACGCATGGATACGATATTACTGCGTCCTTTTAGATTTTTAAACGCCAGGGTCACAGGACGCGTACCTATCATTATCTTTGTGCTAGTCTTTTGAGTAAGGATATTTTATTCAAAAAAGAAAACATTGGGACGCATGGATACGATATTACTGCGTCCTTTAAGATTTTTAAGCGTCAGGATAACAGGACGCGTACCTATCACTATCTATGTGCTAGTCTTTTGAGTAACACATATTTTTTCAAAAAGGAAAACATTGGACGCATGGATACGATATTACTGCGTCCTTTTAGATTTTTAGGCGCAGAGACACAGGACGCGTACCTATCACTATCTTTGTGCTAGTCTTTTGAGTAAACATGCTTTTCAAAAGGAAAAACACTGGGACGCATGGATACGATATTACTGCGTCCTTTTAGATTTTTAAGTGCCAGGGACACAGGACGCGTACCTATCACTATCTCTGTGCTAGTCTTTTGAGTAAACACGTTTTTCAAAAAGGAAAATACTGGGACGCATGGATACGATATTACTGCGTCCTTTTAGATTTTTAAGCTCCAGGGACACAGGACGCGTACCTATCATTATCTCTGTGCTAGTCTTTTGAGTAAAAATGCTTTTCAAAAGGAAAACACTGGTACGCATGGATACGATATTACTGCGTCCTTTTAGTCTTTTAAACGCCAGGAACACAGGACGCGTACCTATCACTATCTCTGTGCTAGTCTTTTGAGTAAACATGTTTCAAAAAGGAAAAACACTGGGACGCATGGATACGATATTACTGCGTCCTTTTAGATTTTTCATGCGTCAGGGACACAGGACGCGTACCTATCTGCGCTAGTCTTTTGAGTAAACATGTTTTCATAAAGGAAGGCTTCTGATTCACCGTAATAGTTTATTTTTCATGAGCTTTGGAGTGTGGTTGATTCGTATCAACCATGTTAAATATTTCAGTTTTGCATTGACATCGTGTCCCTTTGCTGTAGGCTCGTAAAGACGAACACTTTAATCGTAAAGATGACACTGTCTACTTAATGTGACGAGGTTGAATTTGAACGGGAAAGACAGTGATGTTAAGTTCAATGTGATTATATCACTTCCTTTGTAGAAACCGATAAATTCTCTTCATACAAACACACAACGCCACATACAAGCACTTTATCTATCTAGATCTGTCATTATAGTTATGACTATCCTCCCATGCCTGGCACAAGGCCTCTCTCATTTTGGTCATTTGTTGTTTGTTGGCTTTTGGTTTAATTGCATATCAACCCTTGTGGTTATCTAATGCCAGATCTTGCTTACATATTGTTGTAGAGGAGTGAACAACCCCTACAAGATGGACTGACCCAGAAGCATTTAAGAGTCGACGCAGCAGTGACTGAGGTCGGAATTTATTCGAACGAAATTACTGCGTCAACTCCAACCATGTGAACCTCCTTATTTGTACATTTGTCTTTGATTTGTACTTCTTTGTTCTATGTTAAGTGTTGAATAAATACATATTCACACATCCTATATTCTCTGTGTATTATTTTTGCACCTCAAGGATACAATACACATCATACATACATATATATTATATATATATAATATATATATATATATATATATATATATATATAATATATATATATGAAAAAATAGATGGAAATTAATCCGACAGTATGAAATTTAACATTTTGAAAAAACATATGATGTTTGTTTATGTAATTGCTGACAGATCTGTTTCGACCAAATCGATAAGTGGTCTTCATCACGAGCGACATAGACGGGAAGAAAGATATCCGTTAAAAAGACTGTTTACAAAATGAACGCTGTTTTACAACCGCTGAAATTTTTGAAAATGCATGTTCTGTTTTAAAAATAGAATAAAATTTTATTTTCAATTTTTAAAATTCAGAAGCATTATCGTTTATAGTAAAACTCAAACGCGTTCGTTTTTGTAAACAGTCTTTTAACGGGTATCTTTCTTCCCGTCTATGTCGCTCGATTTGGTCGAAACAGATCTGTCAGCAATTACATAACAAACATCATATGTTTTTTTCAAAATGCTAAATTTCATATATATATATATATATATATATATATTATATATATGCGTGTGTGTGTGTGTGTGTGTAATAATATAATGAAAAATTGAAAAAACACAAGTTCATAAAACGAGTGATGTTTATTTCGCCTACGATGCAGTGTTTCGATCTGTTTCAATAGATCTTCATCAGGGCTTTTGTTAATTTGGGGGAAAATAATTTTATCATAGCTTAAACAGATCTGTAACAAAAAGTGTTTAAAATGAGTCAGGGTTCAATCTATGAGTCAATAATAACTTTAGGTTTAACATCTTAGAAAGAATAGAACAAAAATGATTTCGGCATAAAATAACCCAAGGGTTGACATGCCGTAAAATCCAACCAGCCAACCAACCAACCTATGTATGGATTAAATAGATCTGTAAGAAAAGTGTTTAAAATGAGTCAGGGTTCAATTTATGAGTCAAATGGAACTTTAGATTTAACATCTTAGAATGAATGGAATAAAAACGACTTCGGCATAAAATGACCCAACAAGGGTTGACATGCCGTAAAATCCAACCAACCAACTAAAAATGTGTGTCTATGAGGTGAATGTTGACACTGACTATAAATATTCATTAATTGTAGACATTTGAATATCACCGTATATAAAAGAAGCATTATCAATCATTGAAATGTTCTCTCCGGTTTGGTGGTCAGTCTAAAAGCTTGAATGCGTAGGATGGTCGTTTAAACAAATTTTTAATCGGACCATATGACCTTTAGGCACCCCATTTCCGATCTCGATTCGTAGGGACATTTTTTTCCATTTACACCGTCAAAATCCGGTTAATTGTTAACAGACGATTTTTAGAGTTTTTTTTTTAAATTATAACCCTAACCCTAACCCTAACCCCTAACAAACAACCGGATTTTGACGATGTAAATGGAAAAAAATGTCCTTATGAATCAAGATCGCAAAAGGGGTGCCTAAAGGTCATATGGTCCATATAAATATACAACATATATTACTTCCTAACCGTTAGGCATGACATAACCCTAGATGGGTTGATATGCCGTTAAAATCAAGAAAACCAGCCAACCAAGTTTTGGAGAGGCAGTGTACGTTGAAGGATATTGTCAGTGCAAACAACCGGATTTTGACGGTGTAAATGGAAAAAATGTCCCCACGAATCGAGATCGCAAAAGGGGTGCCAAGAGGTCATATGGTCCTTTTAATCCACCAACCAACCAACCAACCAACAGTTAGAGAAGTAAAGCTAGTGGAACCAAAGCCAGATTGGAATGAAGAGAAACTCGGCAGCTAATTTGGCTTTAAAATATAACCCCCTGACAAAGACAAAATTCCATACACTGACTCGATACTCAAAATCAATAAAATTCTTCTATACAAAAATGGCAACAATGCTGTAATAACAACATAAACATTAAACCCTTTCTGATAAAACCCCTCGCAACGAGAATGGAAAACCAACTTTCAGAAATTTCAGAAAGTAATAATTCCCTATATCCCATTTGCATATTGGTCACACTAGACTTACGAACTCCTTTATACTTAAACAAGTGAATAATAATAATAATTAATAATAATAATAATAATAATAATAATAATAATCAAAGCGAAAATTGATAAGACCCAACAAAATAGTAAATGTAGACTTTGCGGTAATAGAGATGAGACTTTATAAACCATATACTATGCGAATGTAGCCAAACTAGCACAACGGGAGTACAAAACTAACACGGCTGGATTGGAAGGTGATCCACTGGGAATTATGCAAAAAAATAATTGGACCAACAACAAAATGGTATTGCATAAACTAGAATCTGTTCTGTGAGAACGAAACACATTAAATTCTCTGGGACTTTGAAATAAAAACGGATCCACCTTATCCCAGCAAGAAGACCAGACCTAGTGTTGATAAAACAAAAAAGAAAGAACTTGTCAACTGGTGGATTTTGCAGTGCCAGCAGATCACAGGTTGAAGCTAAAGGAAAATGAAAAAATGGACAAATATCTGGACCGGCCAGAGAACTGAAAAAAATTATGGAATATGAAAGTGAAGTGATACCAATTGTAGTTGGTGCACTTGGAACAGTCCCAAAAAGGATTGGAAAAGGGTCTGGAAAAGTTTGAAATCAGAGGAAGGATCGATACCATCCAGAACACTGCACTTGCTGCAATCTGCCAGAATACTCAGAAGAGTCCTGGAGACCTGAGGAGACTTGCTGTCACTCAGAACTCCAGTGAAAGACCATCAGCTAACACTGATGTGAAAACTCAAAAGGAGTAAATAATTAATAAAATAAAATAATAATAAGAAGAAGAAGAAGAAGAAGAAGAAGAAGAAAGAAGAAGAAAAAGCAGCAGCCAGCAAACAACAAACAACAACAACAACGTCATACCCCAAAATTTGGATATCGAATGTGAAATCTTCCATTTTTTTATGGGATAGGGGAGGAAGGGCACTTTGACTAACAAGTTTTGAATTCAGAGTTTTCCTTCTCCTAGACCGTCTTCATACAATCTGACAGGCTATTTACCATAAATGCTTAGGGAGAATAATTGTATTCGTACCTTTCCCATGGGTATTCGCACTATGGGAACTTAAAACCGACTTGATACTCTAAAATCAATACATTTTTCCTATACAAAATGCAACAATGCTTGGAATAACAACATAACGATATTAAAATCTCTTTCTGATAACAACCCCTCGTAAGGCAGAAGGGAACCAACTTTTTAAAAATTCAGAAAGGACAAGATCACTCCCGTTTGCACATTTGAGTCACACAAGACTTACGCACTTTTTATTACTCAAATAAGAGGAACAACACAGTGCAAAATGAAATAAAAAGTTTTTTAATATATATATATATATATATATATATATATATAACATATATCATATTATATATATAACAAAGAGAATCTAAGAGTCAGGACGAACCTACATTAGTTTCGCATAAAGCTCTTCAGGGCTAAAATCTGACTCATGAATAAATTATTTTAGCCCTGAGAGCTTTATTGCGAAACTAATAGTAGGTTCGTCTGACTCATTAGATTATCTTTGTTATTTGGCTCTACTTAGGTATCGAGCACTTTTACATATTAGCTTTATCCAGCGGCTTATATGAAAAATATTAATTATATAAATTCTTTTATTAATTAAAAAAACAATATAACATATAAATTGTTTTTCTTTGGCCAAAATAACTGTACAAATAGATTATTTTTGTTGGTACGAATATCTGGGTCCTTTCTTTTTTTAAATTTTTTTTTGTTCTTCCGGTTGATGTTGGTAGTAATTTTACAATCAAAACTTCTGCTGGGTTTTTCTCTCCGCAAGGCATCTACCAACACGCTTGGTATATTAAATTATATATATATATATATATATATATATATATATATATATTTAAGAGTTTTATAATTTGCTTGAAGCATTGATGTATATGTTGGTTAAGAGGTTGATTTAGAAGGCTATCACAATGCAGTGTAAAGAATAAAGATAACAGTGGTGTTGTGTGTAACACTGTATTTAAGTCGGAATTATCGAGATAAAATCTCTTTTTCAGAGAGAGATCACTGGAAACTGAAGCAGTCTATTATTGGCATTTCTTTTTTTTAAAAAGAAATAATCATGACAAGGGAAGAAAATCCGCCTCATTCGCGTAGACAACCTTTACCTCATCTCCATACTCGCAATTTAGCGCCTTCAATTAGCATCTCTTCGGCCCATGAAAGAGCTTTGAGATGCAAGCATTATTCCAGTGACGAGGACCAGTGAAATCTGTAGTGAAGAGTGGCTCAATGAACAGTCAAACAGAATTTTTACGCAGTCAGGGATACATGCTCTCATTTGAAGGTGAAAACATTGCTATGAGAGAAACGGTTAACTATGTGAAGAAGTAGGATGTGATCCACAGGAGGACCATCTTCATTTGATGTATGAAACATGTTCACTGTGTTAGTAATTATAAGTCGTCGGGCGGCCTAATGTCGGCATCAACCAGACAGCGAGGGAGTCTATCCCCTTTTCAAATAGCGCTAGACAAGGAGGATTAGCGTCTGAGATTAGCGCCACCCTATACATCAGCTCCTCATTTACCCGCACAGCATCCCTGTGTTATTCATAGCGAGTTGGCGAGGGCCGTTATCGAACAGGAACCTGGATTCCTAGCTGAACGTTCACCG